>JZKD02S0378367.1:303318-316030 GCA_000966675.3 Picea glauca | reverse complement strand
TCGATATAACTGTATATGTCTATGTATATGCATATTTATGTATGTATGTAGCTATGTATATATCGATGTTTTTTTCCACTTAATTTGACACTTTACGTAATTAAACCATGATAAATCCATCTTCACTCGAGATCTATTAAACATGGATTATGATAAAAAAAAAGATAAACTTTAGATCTAGTCTTTGAGTGCATGCAATATCCCCACATAATATGGATCTAAGAGGGTGTGTCTATTAATATATTAATTAATGCATAGTAGCTTCTTAAATTTTCTTTTTCACATTAAGTAATTTTTTTTCTATAAGTTTGTATGAACAAACATATTATTTATGTTCTAATTTTTTTTTAAGAATTTTCCACTTGTCACATTGTTGTTATAAAAAAATGTTATAGATATCCATCATACTAACATGTGAAATGTTTGTGGCTTATCTAGGCATGATAAAATTTACAGTTGTCTAAAATGAAACTATCGACCATGTAATCAAAGTAGTTTGTATTCACCTTAACCTCCAATTTATTATGTAAATACTTCCTTAATTTTTTACTTTATGTAAAAGGTTTTCACATTTATAAATTTGAAATCTAGAAACTATTTTTATCATTTTTTTTAAATCTACAACTATTATAGACATCTAATATTATTAATATAAGAAAATATGATAATTGTCATTAAATACCAAGGATCACAAAATAAGTTTGTTGTTCATTTGAGAATTATAATATAATCAATGTTCTTTGAGTTAGATAGTTCCTTTATATAATTTTTTTCATGATTAATATAGTTTTTTACATTGATCCAGGTTGATATCGATGGCCACCCATCTATTCCAACTAGATCATCTTGGCAGTTTTTCAGTTTGGTAGTTGCTTCCTAGTTTTTGTGTCTTGGACTTCCTGGGCCATTTTGAGGCCCTAGTGAACGTTTTTAGGGATCACCACAATAAAATTGTAGATGGAGTCAGATTTTGATGGCATAATGTGTATCCCTCGTATAGAACATTCCAAGGGGCTATCATATGCCTAAAACAGACATTGTATGCAAACATTATGACCCCAAAAAGTTTATGTACCAACTTACCCCAATGGGGCCCACATGACTCTTGGCGCTTCATCTCCTAGGGTTATGTTTTTTGATGTCTAGGTTCTTGGAATTTATGTTTATTGTAAAAAGGATTTCATAGCCTCATTCTACTCATATTCTTATGAATGAGTGCATCCATGACATATCTTCTCAGAGATAAGCTACCACCATTCCAGTAAGCTTATTTCAGTATTCATTTTACAGTTTCAACATATTTATTTATTAATAGAAGACACGTTTTACTATATCTGTGTTATTGTTCATTGAATATATGTGTTAATAATATAGATTTGTATTTGTTTCGTTCAGCTCATAAAATATGGATAAGACATAGACATGGAAGGTGTGGGGGAATCATTTATGAAACCAAGGGACAAACAAAAATAAGCTATGAATGGGAACTTGGGAAATAAAAAATAAACAAGAGAAGACATGGGTTCGTTATCAAGGATGAAATATCCTTGTGTTATAACCCTAAATTGCACCAAACATGCATACCTAGAATCAGGCCATCTTACTTGTTATCTTTTCCAAGCCATCAAAAAACAACTTTTATAAAAACCATTGTTTTGAAGGTGTGCGCTCCCTACACCACTACTGCCCACGTACACACGCTTGTTGCACCACTACAACACGTGTACACTCACAAACAATTGCAAAAAATGAAAATTGAAAAGGGATACGGGTTTTCGGGGCATTACTTAATCAGTTGACCACCCATAGCCAGTCCCCCCAACCGTCAATATCTCTGTTGGCATATAAAATAAGGTGTTGGGGTCCCATTCCAAAAATAATCACGCGAGCATAGAAACTCTGCCCATTTTAATATTCCCCCTTTGCCCCAATATTTCGCAACCACATTGTGAGTTTGGGCCAGAATTCCTTCTTCCTCTTTTGAAAATCCTTGCCATTTCCCTAGAGAGAACTGAAGAGGGGAAGAATACGTGGAAGAAGTTGGTGCATGGTGAAGAGGATCCCAGGACTGATTTCGAGGAGCAGTGTCGGTCTCATGTTGTAAATGACTTTTGTGAGATTATTATAAAGAAGTGCTTTTCTTCGTCCTCCCAAATGACGTCTTAAATCTTTCTGATTTGTTTACATTTCTTTATTATGATGTCTAACCCACTAATCCATATGTAGAATGCATGCTTGTAGTTTCTTATTTGTCTTTTTTTTAATGCAGGTCAGCCTTGGGAGGATACTTGCAGTCGGGAAACAACCGAGCATAAAGGGATCGAAACTAGATGCGGAGTTCAAGGTATGCCTATCGGATCCCTATACTTTGAATTTTATGTATGATTGTGGGGTAATGACGAAATAGTTGATAAAAAGTAGGAGACTTTAGACAGTTAGCTCTTCCTTCACTTTAGAACCCTAGTGTAGTTTGTAGAGGGGTTTTCCCGCTATAGCAGAATTGATGACTGTACTAGGGAAGCCTATAGGGTCTTTGGGGACATTCTTTTGGGTGGTTTGAATTAATTTATTCACTTTTTTTTTAGTTTCTGTAAGCTTTTGTGTCTGTAAGGGATGTTGGTCTTCCATACCAGTACTCCCTGCCTTTTCTTGACTGTTGGTTTTCAACTTTTTTGAGAAGTTACAAAGGTGTACACAGCTTGTAGTGGGCTTGTAGGCATGCATACGTGCCCTGACTTTGGACAACCCACGTACATACGCTGGTTTTTGAAGTGCCAGTAGCATGCATGTCTTGAGAAAAGTTTTCTTATAAGAGGCAATCATCCTCTCCCTGTCAGAGGTCACACTTCTCAAGGGTTTTCTTGATCTAGACTTAGTTTCTATTATAGCAGTTTGTAGCCTAGGTATGACCTCGACATATCTTTCTTTTCATCATAAGATTTCTTGTGTTTTCTTTAATAGGGTTTTTAGACAAGTTTGTGAGTCTGCTTTGATCTTCCTATTTGGTATTGTCAGTGACTCCCTGCGATTTGCGATTGGGCCCGAATTAATTTCTTGGTCTTGACTTGTCATTATTTTTCCCTTTTTTGCTTTAGAAGAAAAGAAAAGAATTCATTTTCAAATTTCTTGTTTTAAAGCATAAAACAATAAAAAAAAATCTTTCATTTGTTTGTTTGGTAAAGTAGTTTAGTTTAGATTGCTTCATTTACCAAGGAAAAATAATTTTTTCTTAAGTTATTTACTTGAATGCTTAGGACATTAAGTAGCTCATAGTTGAGCGAAATCTTGTTTTAAATTTTTCTTTGCAAAGATCTGAGAAAAGTAGTTATGAAAAGTTTGGTGAAAGAGTTTTAATTTGGCAAATATTTATTTGTGAAGGAGTAGTTTGTTTCTAGTATCATCTTATGCTCTTCTCTTTCGTCTCTTAAAGAAAATCACTGGTTTCATTTCTGTTCCTTTTGACTTAAGACAACCATTAAAATTAACGCTTAATTAAAAGTTATTAGACTTTGTGTTTGTAG
This sequence comes from Picea glauca, assembly GCA_000966675.3. NCBI lineage: Eukaryota > Viridiplantae > Streptophyta > Pinopsida > Pinales > Pinaceae > Picea > Picea glauca. Next base: position 312,509 of record JZKD02S0378367.1, on the reverse strand, counting down.
GGTCCATCAATGCAGTCTAGGCTAGAGCCTTGATTTAGGATTGGAGAGGAAACTCTTCAAGGATACAAAAACAAACATAATAGTCTATGCTAGTGAGTGCTTGAAAGTCTAGTAATCATGAAAGTTATCTGGGACCCCCCTCTAACAGAGGGGCTAAGCACGAGGTCATGCACAGAAAGGTAGCGGAGATAACCCCTCCAAAGTTGGACCAAGAGTAGTGGGGAACGTATATAGAGGGCTTATCTTGGGATTTTGTTGATCACATTTTCCACGGAGCTTCGTGGGTCTCGTATCCATTTGAGGTCTTCAGTCATCTTCCAAAACACTTTCTTTCGATACACTTGATAGGTTTCAGGCTTGATACCCTGATCATTGCGGTCCACCCAACTGTCGACTTTACCTACCTGGTGATTGTTCACGCATTGGAAACCTAGTTGCCTTTATCTTAGTGACTTACACAGGTGACTGCGAGGGTATACCACGGTACCTAGGGTAGACATCGAGCCACACTTTGTAGAGTATACCTGGAGGATGCTTTCGTATTCGAGTTGCACTTGCACCGTTAAGTTTCTCTAGTGTTGGTTGGTGTAAGTGTTCTTCCAAATAGCTAGTGATCTGCTTGTCTTATCTCATAGGAGATTTTTCTATTGTGTGTTGGTTTTGAACGTTAATAGAAATCCCTAGTGTGTCTTTGATCTTCTCACACTGTGGAGGATCAAGAGCTCTGTTGGTCACGAAGGATTCTTTTCCTTCCATAGATTGATCTGGAGCCACCCCCGCCACCACTAAGGTGAAGAATAGACTGGCAAGGGTATTTTGAGGCGATTGGGCCACAAAAAACTGTGCCTGACCCATATTCGAGAGGAGAACATTTGATTATGGAGGAACCAACCATTTCTGACCTCGAAGAAAAATCTCTTGGTCGTTATAATCCTCTGATCACCGATCTATCGACGCCCATCGTCATACAGGTTCATCCTTATGAGCGTCAGGTAGTGTCACAAGAAGCGATGGAGACAAATGCTACTACTTCTTCAGGGAATTCTCATATTCCCTCTATGGTTGTCACTACAGAGGATGTTCTGCCTCCTAACCAACCTTCGTCGGTCCGGAGCACTATGATCTCGACCGCCTCTACCTCGGGCAATAGTCCAATTCTGTTTATGGGGGGGATCAATACTCCTTTCACCTAGAGTGTGATAGGCCCTCCGTTCTCATACGGGATGCCTAGCTTTAATACAAACTCTGTCCTTTCCTACTCCACTTTACAGAATTTAGGTCTGGGGGCAGGGAGATCTAACATTCCTCTGAAAGGATCCATGGGGGGCACTTCCTCTCCCTATAACTCTTTCCCTTATGGAGGCGATCATATACCTCCTTCGTCCCCTTCGCTTAGCGATGCTCACAAGCACTCCGTAGGGACAAACGCAAACTACAGTTCATTTGGAGAAGGTAGTCAAGGACTTCCTTATTATAGCATGTCGGTAGGTTCGACACTATTCTCTTTGTTCAACATGTTTGGTAACAATGAATTCTCGTCAGTCTCCTTCTCGACTGGGGCGAACCCCATTTATGGACAACAAAATCCTATGCATTGTACTTTTCCTGGACAGGGGGCAAACTTAGGAATTCTTTCCTCACAAGGACTTTGAAATCCGTGGCATGGATCATTTCCCTTGTTAGGGATGCCAACCGGGGGAAACCCCTTCCATATCCAATGGAACCCCGGGCAAGGCTCAACACCTATGCCCATTGGAACGGTAGGGAGCAACCCTTCCCAAAATACTTGGAATGTAACACAAGCCCATCCCTTTACCTCCTATTACGGGAGTCATCCGACGACATCTCAACAAGCGCAGAATCCATACGCTGGTCATGTCCATGGTTATTATCGGAACCTTGGCCAACAACCTAACCTTTCCTAGAAACTTGGTGCCAGCCAAACTCTAGGCTCCTTTTTCCCTAGTTATGATCAACAACCCAAATTATCATTTCTGGCAACTCTTCACTCTCCAGACTTGACAAGGTTATTAAATGACCCCATCTGTCACAATCCGCATTGGCCTCCTGATCCAGGTGGATATTGGTGGCCACCCACCTTTTCCAGCTGGCTCAAAACAACTTTCTATCAATTTTGATAATTTGCTATTTTTAGCAGTTTTTCGGGTCTTGAACTTCCGGAGCCGTTTTAAGGCCCTAAACGATGTTTTTTGGGGTATGTTTCAATTCCAAATTTCATCATGAAATTTTGTGCAACTGTTGTACTCCTCGAATAGATCTTTCCAATGGGATATCATACGCCTAAAATAGAGATCGTATGCAAAAGTTACGACACCGAGAAGTTGATGTACTGACTTACCCAAACGGGGCCCACATGACTTTTGGCGCTTCATCTCCTAGGTTTAGGTTTTTGGATGTTTAGGGTTTTTGAAACTTCTGTTTATTGTAAAAATGTCGTGAGAGCCTCATTGTAATCATCTTCTTGTGAATGAGCGCATTCATCACATCTCTTCTAGGAGATAAGCCGCCACCATTCCAACAAGCTTGTTTTCTGCTGCATTTTACAGTTTCAGCTTATTTCCTTATTGAATAGAAAACTAGTTTTATTGTATCTCTGTTATTCTGTGTTAAGCATATGGTAATAATCTATATTCATTTTGTTCTACTCGTAAAATCTGGATCAGTGGTATCAGAGCAGTCTTCTCCTTGTCATCTTAATGCATGTCCCCAATGAGTTCGGAGTACAAAGATTCGGGTCTCGAGCTTGTTTCTCTTGAGGACAAAAGCTCTCTCACACCCAAGTGACCTCTCATGGAAGGATAAAATAAAGATGATGGGACATGATATCTTTTCAAACTGTTGATTGAGGACTCCCTCACACAACAGAGGAATGAGATGATGGATAATTTCGCGCAAATCCTTCGGCGACTACCATCAGACGATGCATCTTCTTCGAGCGGAGGCACCGCCCCCTTCAAGGTACAAATAAAATTCTATATTCCTATATTTTAAGGTCGGATAAACGCAAATGTTATAGACAAGTGGTTGAATTGACTAGAAGGGTATTTCTGTGTCCATAACTTTCGAATAGAGAAAAGATTACTTTTGCACTCCTCAAAGTCATTCCCCATGTCAAAGATTGGTGGGAAACTTTCTGTGAGAAAAAGGAAACAGAGGAACCCTCATTATTTACAGTCACGGCCACTTGGGAATCCTTCAAGGATGTTATTAAGGAACAATACTACCCTGTCAGAAGTTATGATGACTTGTATACCAAATGGACCACATTGCGGCAAGAAATAAACCAAGCAGTGCCAGTTTTCACAAATATCTTCCATACCTTGCGCACCAAGTTGGGTATCAAATATTCGAAGAGACATTTGATGCTCAAGTATCGCGGTTCTCTACATAGATACATCCAAACCAAAATGGAATTTATGGACATCTCATCCTTGGGCGCGGCCTACCAATATGCCGTCAAAATCAAGCAGAAGCTCAAACAAAAGATGTGACAATTTGGGTCGGGGAACCCCACACAACTAAAGCTAGGAAAGGGTGGCCCCAACCCATAGAATAAAGGACAGAGCAAAGATGGATAGTATCAGGACAAACAGTCCAAGCCGCAAGCAAAGAAGGACACCAGAAAGACAAAGAAAGATACCGGGAAGTGGTGCGACTTCCATAAGAGCCCTTGACATAACACTACTGACTGTCACTCAAAGCAGACACTGGTGGCCAAAGTGAAAGCCTTTGAATCAGATGTGGGTTCTGACTCTGATTCAGAACCAGAAAGTGGAAGATGGATCATTGACGCAGAACCCAGTGCCACCGTTGCTACCACCAATCTCCAACATGGTGAACTAGACGAACTAGAAGAAGGAGAGTTCCTCTTCCATTCACAGATGTGGGTGAAAGGCACCCCACTACACTTCATCGTTGATAGTGGTAGCCAGAAGAACCTCATCTCAGTAGAGGTCATCAAGTGTCTAGCTCTGCTGATAATGCCGTACCCACAACCCTACACCATTGGATGGCTTCGCCAAGGAAACGATCTCCGCGTCAGCCAACAGTGTTGACTGTCATACAACATCAAGCCCTTCAAAGACGAGGTATTGTGTGATGTTGCTCCTATCGAAGTTTGTGATGTTCTTTTGGGCCAACCTTATTTATGGAAACATCATTTTGTATATGAGTTTAGGTCTCGTAGTTTTATTATTATTTTGAACAGGAAATTGTACAGGATAACCGAGTTTGTCCCACCTATTTATATTTCCTTGATCTTTTCTAAGCAATGTAGGAAGGTCATCTCTCAGATAGGGAAGTTTGTCTTCTTCGTGATTCGCTCTCAAAATGAGAGAAAAATCACAACCACATCCAAGGTCTCTGCGACCGACCTCTCCACACATCAGAAGCAGGTAGATAAGGTCGTGGAAGAATACTCAAATATCTTCTCCTCACCTACTGGGGTACCTCTGCACTACGAGGTCAAGCACCCCATCGATCTGACCCCTGGCGCACCACTGCCCAATGGGCCAGTCTATCACCACTCTCTGCTAGAGAATGAGGATATCAAGCGATAGATCCAAGAATTTCTCCACAAGGGGCACATCCATCCTAGCTCATCACCTTGCGAGAGCCCAATCATGCTGGTATAGAAGAAAGATGGAACATGGTGACTTTGCATTGATTATCGAGCTCTGAATAAAATCACAGTCAGAAATCGATACCCGATTCCCCGAATCGACGACCTCCTTGACCAACTCATGGGGGCCGAATACTTTAGTAAGATTGATCTAAAGTCTGGCTACCACTAGGTCCCTATAGAACATACATATGTATGGAAGACCGCCTTCAAGTCAAAGGAAGTCCTTTTTGAATGGTTGGTCATGCCCTTTGGTCTAACAAACGCTCCAGCCACTTTCATGAGGATGATGGACAATATACTGCGACCATTCACCAATACTTTTGTAGTGGTGTATCTTGATGACATTCTCATTTACAACAAGAGTTGGGCCGAACACTTGCAACATATTCAGCAGGTTCTTCACACCCTGCGATAGCACAAGATATACGCCAACTTGGAAAAATTCTCCTTCGGCATGGACAGGGTCCATTACCTAGGCTACATCATTGATCAACATGGTGTACATGTGGATCTAGCCAAGATCCAAGTCATCCGTGACTAGATAGCCCCAACCACACTCCCTAAGCCTCGAAGATTCTTGGTCCTTGCCGATTTCTACCACAGGTTTGTGTTGGGATTCTCCCATATTGCATGGGCCCTCAGCCAAATAACTAGGGGTGGTGGTAAGGTGAAATTTGCATGGGGCCGGCCCCAAAAACAAGCATTCAATGATTTGAAGTAGCGCTTGTGCTCAGCCCTAGTACTTTCAGTACCAGACTTGCAGCATCCCTTTGAGATTGAGACTGATGCTTTAGACTATGTTGTGGGTGTCATTCTCATGCAGCATGACCACCCCGTTGCCTATCATAGTGCGACACTATCAGATGATGTCTGTAAGTACCCTACTTATGACAAAGAAATGTACTCCATTGTGCAAGAATGTCACCAGTGGAGACATTACATTCTTGGGAGGGAGACAATCATCCACACTGATCATAAGCCACTGCAGTTCATGTAGACAAAAGGAAAATTGTAGAATGTTCGCCATCAAAAGTGGTCCACATACTTGCAACAATTCCACCTCAACATCAAGTATAAAACATGAAGCACCAATCGTGTCGTTGATTTCCTCAGAAGACTGCCAGTCGTTGCACTCACCACAGTGCTAGACTCTTGTGGCCATGAGACCTCTAGATGCCCCCAACTCTATGAGACGGACCCAGACTTCGCCACCACCTACCAAATTTTGGGTGCAAAGGCAGTTGTCGATAATTTCCATCTTTAGGATGGCTTGTTGTGTCGGCTGCGCCACATATGTGTTCCCTCAAGTGAGTGGGTGAAGTTGATCTGGGAATCCCACTACAGCTGGGTGGCAGGACACTTCGACGTCGAAAAGATAGTGGTGATGCTACAAAAACATTTCTACTGGCTGAAACTTCGACAAGAGGTCACCAAGTATATCAGGTCTTGCACTGTCTGCGCTATTGCCAAACCAACCACTACGAAACAGGGCCTATACACCCCTCTTCCTACTCCTGACAGACCATGGGAATACATCTCAATGGACTACATGTTGAGCCTCCCTTCCACCAAGAGGGAAAATGACTATGTTTTTTTGGTTGTCGATCACTTTTCTAAGATGACGATTTTGGTTTCTTGCAAGAAGAGAATCATAGCAGAAGCCACTGCCAAGCTCTTCTTTGAATGAGTCTGGGCACATTTTGGAATCCCACAAACCATTGTCTTAGATTAGGACAGTCGATTTCTCAACACATTCTAATCGAGCCTTTGGTCACTGCTGGACACCAAGCTCGCCAAATCCATAGCCTTCCACCCCCAGAAAATGGCCAAACCGAGGTCGTAAATCGAATGATCATGCATATCCTGTGCATGTATAATTCCAAGCACCCTCGCACATGGGATGAGAGTCTTCCCTATGTCCAACATAGCTACAACCGAGCCCTGCATATCTCAACCAACCACAACCCATTTCAGGTGGGGTGGGAATTCCAACCATTGGGTCCCATAAATGTTGCACTTCCCCTTGCGGTCACCTCGACCGACTCCTCTCCTGCTCCAATTGAGATTGACAAAGCCAGCCGGTTCATTGAGAGGATCAAACACTTCCCCCAATAGGTTCGGGATATCCTACAGAAGTCCAATGACAAGTACAAGAAACGCCATGATCAACATTGGATTCCACATAAGTTCCAGGTGGGCGACAAAGTTTGGTTGCCCTTGCAAAAAGAACGCCTTACAGGACCCCATCGGAAGCTTCGCCCACTCCATTATGGGTCATATACCATCACCAAGGCTATGGGGGTTAATGATTTTGTGCTCAACATTCCTCCTTTCCTTGGCCTGCTCCCAGTGTTCAATGTGGACCTCCTTCAGCCTTATTTCCCACCATTATTGGACACCTCAGACGTAGAAGAACAACTAACACCAACAGAGCTCAACCCCAACTACATACAATAGGAATCCAGTGATTAGATTGTGGACACACAGATCAAGGGCACTTGACAACGAAGGATCCTTCTTTATCAAGTCATCAAAGTAGGGCAGCTCCTGCACCAAGGCAAGTGGCTCACCCGGGGCCAAATTCAGCAGAAATTTCCTCATCTGATGGGGGAACTCAACACAATGGAGACCATTGCTTCCTAAATATGGACGATTGATCTAGGTGTATATTGGTGGCCACCCATCTTTTCCAGCTAGCTCAAAACAACTTTCTAGCAATTTTGATAATTTACTATTTTTAGCAGTTTTTCGGGTCCTGAACTTCTGGATCCATTTTGAGGCCCTAAACGATGTTTTTTGGGGTATGTTGCGGTTAAAAAAATCAACATGAAATTTTGTGCAACTGTTGTATTCCTCGGATAGATCTTTCCACTGGACTATCATATGCCTAAAACGGAGATCGTATGCAAAAGTTATGACCCCAGGAAATTGATGTACTGACTTACCCAAACGGGGCCCGCATGACTTTTGGCGCTTCATCTCTTAGGGTTAGGCTTTTGGATGTTTAGGGTTTTTGAAACTCCTATTTATTGTAAAAAGGCCTTGAGAACCTCATTGTAATCATCTTCTTGAGAATGAGCGCAACCGTCACCTCTTCTCAGAGATAAGCTGCCACCATTCCAGCAAGCTTGTTTTCCGCTACATTTTACAGTTTCATCTTATTTCCTTATTGAATAGAAAACCGGTTTTACTGTATCTCCGTTATTCTGTGTTAAGCATCTGGTAATAATCTGTAGTCATTTCATTCTTCTCATAAAATCTGGATCACCTCCCATGCCAACCAAGTTGCCTTCGAACATTCCAAAGTGCGAGCCTAAGCCTAACGAAGATCCAGGAGATCATGTGACTACCTTCCATTTATGGTGCTCGTCCAACTCTTTGATAGACAACTTCGTCCAGTTGCGTTTGTTTCAACACACTCTCATCGGGAGTGCTGCGAAATGGTACATCAAGCTCAACCGCTCAAGATACTCTACCTTCGATGAATTTCCAATGGCTTTCTTAAACCATTTCCAATTACCTGTGAGATACGATGTCGACACCAAATTGCTGGCCAACTTTGAGTAGACAAAAGAGGACCATATCTCAGATCACATGCGAGAATGGAGATGGCGGAAGAGTTTGATAAAAGTACCAATCCCACCACCATTCCTTCTTGAGTAGTTTCTTAAGTCTTTGGTACCCCAGTTATCTAAAGACATCTCAACCTCGGGGGTCTTTTCAGAAGAATAAGTGATAATGAGAGCTCAACAACTAGAGCTGATTTACTCTCAGTCTGGTTTACTTTACGAAGTTTTTCCAGATGCACCGTGGTCAATACTTGACAAGACCAGATAGAATTTTGGACCACATGTCGATGGTATTGTTGGTTTATCACAAACAAATCCCGTTGATCAACTGTCGAATCAATTGCATCAATTGTCAATACAACAGACAGTGGCCAGCCAAACCACTGGTTCAGCTTCTACCCCTACTCAAATGTTGGATGTACATACTGTGAAATCGACAAACATGAAGGCCACCCAACAACATGATGGAAAGAAGAAACAACGAAAGAAGGATAAGGGGGATAAGAAACCTACCAATAATGATGGCGAGGGAAACACAGAAAATAAAAAGTCGAAGTATCCTTGTAATCTTTGCATGGAAGACCATCTGACTCACCAGTGCCCTCGGCTTGTGGAGGCCCATAAGTTATTGGCACAACAGTAGCCTTCTGTGTTACAAATCCATTTCGACATGGGAAAATTTTAACTCTAGCCTCTTTGAGCGTGGAAGGGGGCAGTCAGGGACCCCCTCCATCTTCGGGTAATCCTTCATCCACGAATGTGTATATGATGAAAGGTAGTGTTGACATAGCAAGTAGGAAACGTGACTATAGAATACAAAACACCTCTGAGAAGGGTAACGAAGAAGAAAACCCACCCCTTCCTCTCTGTTTATGGATAAATCCGTAAGTGCGGACACAAACCGATCTCCCTAGATCCACCTGGATCTAGAACAAAACAGGACAGAATAGGACGCTTTCCTTAAGTTTTAAATATTG
>JZKD02S0378367.1:267915-299337 GCA_000966675.3 Picea glauca | reverse complement strand
TAGGAGATTGAATCAAATCAAAGATACTCTAGCTAATCATGTATTAGATTGGCATATTGCACACATGGAAGGAAAATCACACACACGCACATGTAAATACATTTGTAAAATCGATGTAGTCCATAAGACGTAAAAAAATGTAAATATTCATTTATATCAAAAATATTAGAGTACATGGGTGGGTGAAAGCACCTCAAAAATATGTCCATTAAGAGTCACGAGGATTATGCCCTCAAAAATATACAAAAAGTTCTCTCAGCACGTAAGTAGTCCAGCCTAGCTAAGGGCGGGGCCTGTTGGCCCTGCCATAGTGAACAACGATGTTCACCAAACACCGAAAGAGTTGGAACCAAGTCCTTTGTACCCCAACTACATGAGTTTTCATCAACGACGGGAGATCCTCGATCTCCGCATAGGGACTGTACGAGTGAGCGCGTGAGGTTCCGCTCCACCTGTCTCAATACTCTCTCAGCCTCCCTGGTTGTAGGCCCCCGTGCTGTTGTTGCTGGTCTGGTGGCTACAACTGGTCCTACCTCTGGTTGAGGATGTCACCTAGTCCTCGAGAAGTTTGTTGGACGCACTATTCCCACATCTATACATAATAGATACATAGTTGTCAGATACTCTGGTACACATAAAAATGATATATATAAAAAGAAATAAAAATTAAATAACTTTGAAAAACAAGCATACCTAGCTCTCCTCGCTCCACTTTGGAAGGTACAGGCATGTCAGGATCTCTAGAAAGGTTGATCCCCACATAGGATTAGTCCTCTATATCCAGAATCTGCCGAGACCACCAGTCAAAAAGTTTATCATCGAAGGCCTCGATGATCCTCCCTCCCCCCTGTCGCGGAAACAATGCCACCCATCTGCATAGTGCTAGGAGAGAGGCATCATGCCCTCGTATTATTTCTCGAGGACTGCAACTAGGTACCCTCTCGAAGAAAAAGGAACATAAAACAGTCCCAAACCCGAAGTTTTGGTGTTCTTGTATCCAACACTCTGTTAGTTGTCTCTTCATGCAATCCAGCATGGTTTTACTCTAGTTGAAAATCCGTGCATTCAAGCAATGCATCGGACAATGCATGTGCGCCCGGGAGGCCAGATGTAAAGATGTGGATCCAGTGATCCTCCCAATGAGAAGAACTATCACTTTCAGTGATAGGTTGTTGATATTGTGTATGGGTACCTGGGAACCTACTTTCTCAGTACCAACCTCGCAATGGAGTCCAATCAACTCCTCAATGTTGTGAGGCTCGGGGGGAAAAGCACACAAGTTGATTAGATCCCCTCTCCTCGAGAGACCAGTCACGAATTAAATGTCTTCATTCGTTGGAGTCAACGACTACCCCTCGAGCATAAATGACCTTGCGTCACGATGTCAGTAATCTATCAAAGCATTCAACAACCAGGGTTTTTCCCTCATAAACGGACACTGGAATAATTTTAACAACCCACATTGTGATAAAACAGCGATAGAAGCAGGGTCTTATGAGACCAAAAAATCAATTTCCCCATGCTCCCTCTCTCTCCAATGAACATACATCCTGCAAAATGACAAAGTCATGGGGATTTAACTCTTGCCTTTTTATTTTTCCACTTATTGGAGAGTGTACATGGGTTGTCTTTGTGACAGTCGCATGTGTACGTAGGCAAATTATCTTTTGCCCGCATGCACACATGGGTTGTTCTTGGAAATCCCACATACACGTAGGTCCGACCTCTTTAAAGGTCAGTGCTTCCCCAAAAAATAAAAATAAATACAAAAAGGAAGAATGGAAATGCAATAGGGGATAGTTTGTACTTACTTGGTCCAAGCAGAAGTTTGTTTCGTCCACTGAAGCTCTCGGAATCAACTCTTTTGGCAAAGGGGTGTTTTTGACTTTTTTGTCAATTCTCAATTTACAATGGTGATAATGAGATGCCAACTTCTATCTATAGACTTTTTGGCCCCTTTTTTGTCATTTTTTTGGACCCTTTTGTCATTTTTTCTAGCTTGAAAATCGTTTAGTATGGTTCTTGAGTTTCTTGGGGGATGTTACGATATGTGCTACTTTGGGTATTGGGAACCTTTTTGAGAGTTGGGTCATTTTTTAAAGGTCTTTTGGTAAAAAGTCATTTTTCCAACTTTGTGCATGTAAGATAGGATTCCACCTCCACTTGTTGCACCTCATTGTATTTTTTCTCTTTTCCATAGGATCGATCCCACCGAATTGTGACACGGAACCCTCACTCCTGCTCTAGAAGTGTCGTAATTTATTGGTAGATCCTACCTTCACATGGATTCCCTAGGTAGATCCTGGTTGTATTTTGGTGTCCATGTCATCGTTAATGATTACAGGCTTGGGAGTCCTTTTTAGTTGTTCCTGATTACAAGTTTGTGCCTCATTTTCATGATTCATTATCTCTTTTGACCTCACCCTCGGGACTCCCCAAAACAACGGGTCTTCTTTTAAGCCCTTTTCAGACCCTCTAAAAATGAAAATATTGACGAGTGATCTTGTTGCCCTTCATGCTCACCAAACTAAAATTAGAAGGCACATATGTCCAACGGTAGTTTACCCCTTTTTCGATATGGATGGTCAACTGTACAAAAAAAGGTATACTCTAGGAGCCTCCATTCTCTAGAAGAATATTGTCAGATATAAATTTAACCCTTTTTCGGGCCTGAGGGACTAAATTTACGAAAAAGGAACCCCCATGGAGTTCATAGTTAAGCTCTTTTCAGACTCCCTAAAATTGAAAAGATTGCGAAGTGACCTTGTTTCTTCACACTCGTTTAATTGGTCAAGAAGAACATCCCTTATGGAGTCCATAGTTAAGCTTTTTTCAAACTCCTTAAATATGAAAAAATTACTGAGTGATCTTGTCTTTGTCACACTCGTTAAAATGGTTTTGAATAGACGTCTTTTCGGCTCTAGTTTACCCCTTTCTTGAATCGACTAGACTACCTTAAAAAAAGGTACCTTAGTAGAGTCTGCTTTTACACTTTTTCAGACTCTCTAAAATGAAAAACCGCCAATCTTACCTTCTTTGGGCTCGTTAAAATTACATCGAAGGACGTTATCATTGTGTCTTATTAATCGCATTTTCATCCCTATGTCTTTGGCCTAATGTTGGCTCCATGTTGCTCTCAATTGAACCATCTGAAGCATGCCTTATACGCAAGCCTTGTAGAAATTTTCCTCTGCATCTTGACACCTTGACCCATGGAGGAGTTTTTTCGAGTGTCCTTTTCCTACATATGTCCCCTTTCTCTGAGCATCAGTGTGTTCCTTGCGCTTTGAACTAGTATTTATGTGACACTCGTTCCTCCTTTGTAACGTAGCATTCTTTCATTCTTTTTCAAGCTCTCCAAAATTATTGAAAAAGACAAAAAAAATAAAAATATACCCCAAAAAGAGGAAGGGAAAAGTGTTTTGTTTTTGTTAAGAACACAATTATTCACTCTTGGACAAAACACATCCTTTTGTTTGTTCGTCAAGCCCTAGGATTCAATATGATCTTATGAATCTTTTCTTGCCACATAGAGTTGTGTCCTCCTCCATTTGGTTACCCTTCCAAACATATGGAGAGTTCGCATTGCCTCTTGCATTGTGAACTTATGTCAATGTCATGTTGGGTGAGTCTCATCTTTTTTCGTGCTTTTGTCCAAGGGAAGTTTTACTAAAATTGAGTCGGCCCTTCTGCAGTTTGTCTCTTGTCCTCATGCCTGGCCACCCCAAAAATCCAATCAAGTCCTTTCTCAAAATCAATGAAGTTCTCCACCTAATCGCCAAGGTCCTTTTTTCTGTTCCCGACGAGCCATCGAAGACCTCTCGGTAGTGAAGCCATACACTAACATTACACTCCTACCCGAGTTTTGAAAATTTTGAAGTTGTTTCTCGAGCTCTGAAGACCTCATCTCCAGCCATCTGGCGTTATTGGCTTCTTGAATATCGATACTATACATGTATATCTTTTGATTTTGATGTGTATATCCACTGTGTACTGCTCGTGGCTACACTTTATATAGTTATATGACATGGACCTGCAGTCTATTTGATTGGCAACCATGATTTTATTCCATCCTGAGCATGGGTATGCCCACCTCAGTGAGACAAATTGTTATTTTTGTAGATGGCACCCCCCGAAATCTGGTCCCTTGTCTCACTCGCTTCATACATTGGTGAATATTTGTAATGTATTTCGGCCATCAGATGCTCTTTTGACCTCGCACATTAGGGGGCATCTGTTATAACCCTAAATTGCACCAGACATGCATACCTGGAATCATGCCATCTTACTTGCTAACTTTGCCAAGACATCATCGAACAACTCTTCTAAAAACCATTGTTTTGAAGGTGTACACACCCTACACCACTACTGCCCATGTACACATGCTTGTTGCAACACTACATCTCATGTATAGTCACAAAAAATCACGAAAAATGAAAATTGAAAAGGGATACGGGTTTCCAGGCCATTACCTAATCAATTGACTGCACATAGCCAGTCACCCCAAAAGTTACTATATCTTTTGCCTATAAAATAAGGTGTTGGGGTACCATTCCAAAAAGAAGCACAAGAGCATAGAAACTCTGCCCATTTCAATATTCCCCCTTTGCCCCAATATTTCACAACCACATTGTGAGTTTGAGCCAGACTTCCTTCTTCCTCCTTTGCAAATCCTTGCCATTTCCCTAGAGAGAACTGAAGAGGAGAAGAATACATGGAAGCAGTCGGTGCATGGTCAAGAGGATTCCAGGACCGAGTTCGAGGAGTAGTGTTGGTCTCATGTTGTAAACGACTTTTGTGAGATTAATATAAAGAAGTACTTTTTCTCTCCCGCCAAATGACATCTTAAATATTTCTGATTTGTTTACATTTCTTGATTATGATGTCTAACCCAGTAATCCATATGTAGAATGCATTCTTTTAGTTTCTTGTTTGTCTTTTGGTGAATGCAGGTCAGCCTTGAGAGGAGACTTGCAGTCGAGAAAAAACCGAGCGCAAAGGGATCAACACCGGACATGGAGTTCAAGATATACCTACTGGATCCCTATACTTTGTATTTTATGTATGATTATGGGGTAATGATGAGATAGTTGATCAAAAGTAGGAGTTTTTAGATGGTTAGCTCTGCCTGCACTTTATAACCCTGATGTATTCCATAGAGGGGTTTTCCCGCTATAGCACCTTGACACCAATAGAATTAAGTTATTGATTATTATATCGGATTCCTCTGTTATCATAAGACATATTCAAAATTAGTTGACCTTGATGGATTTTAAATTGGAAAGGAATTAAAATTCTATCATGTGCTAAGGGAAAGGAATTAATAGGAGAATATTTAGCCAATTGGGCCTCATTCTTGAAAGAATGAATATGAAAATTAAAAATCAAGGAATCGGTTCATCAAAATCCACAAGTATATAAACAAATGTCAATTCCATTCAATATTCCAAGTGATAAGGGAAAGGAAACAATAGTTGGAAATTTAACCAATGAGTTCTAATGCTTGAGAGAAGGAATATTGAAATTTAAAAATGGGGCATTGGTTCATCCAATTCCCTAAGTATATAAACCAATGTCCATTTCGTTGAATATGCCAATTGGAGGATTAATATTAATAACCCCAAAAAACACCAAGTGTAGGTTTGAATTAATTTGGACAAGATGATTCATTACTCTCATGGCTCTTATGGTATGATCCCACACACATTGAATGATACACTACTAGAATGAAGGTATTGATTATTATACGATATTCATCTCTTATCAAAATACATATGCAAAATTCATTGACCTTGATGGGTTATAAATTGTCACAGATCATGATAAGATATCATCAAGAACTAAAAGATTTGAAACAATAAAATTATATCATGTGTTAAGGGAATCATTAGGTGAACATTTATCCAATGAGGCCTCATGCTTGAAATAAGGAATAATGAAATTAAAAAATAGGGCATTGGTTCAACAAAATACCTAAGTATATAAAACAATGTCTATTTTGTTGAATATTCCAAGTGTGAAGCAAAAGGAAACAACATGTTGGCATTTAACCTAACCAATGAGGTGTCATGCTTGGAAGAAGGAACACTACAATTTAGAAATGTGGCATTGGATCATCCAATTCCCTATGTATAAAACAAATGTCGATTTAATTGAATATGCCAACTGGAGGATTAATCTCAATAACCCCAAACAACACCAAGCATAGGATTTAATTAATTTGGACAAGATGATATGATATTCTCATGGATATTATGGTATGTTCCCACACTCATTCAATGATACACCAATAAAATTAAGGTATTGATTATTATATTGGATTCCTCTCTTTTCATAAGACATGTGAAAAATAGGTATTGATTATTATATGGGATTCCTCTCTTTTCATAAGACATCTGAAAAATTCATTGACCTTGATGGATTGTAAATTTTCAAAGGTCACGCTAATATATCATCAAGAACCAAAATATTTGAAGCAATAAAATTCTATCATGTTCTAAGGGAAAGGAAGCAATAGGAAAACATTTATCCAATGAGGCCTCATGCTTGAAAGAAGGAACATTGAAATTAAAAATGTGGCATCGACTCATCCAAATCCCTAAGCATTTAAACCAATGTTGATCTCATTGAATATGCCAAGTGGTAAGGGAAAGGAAAGAATAGGTGGACATTTAACTAATGAGGCCTCATGATCGAAAGAAGGGATATTGAAATTTAAAAATGGGGCATTGATTCATCCAATTCCCTAAGTATATAAAACAATGACGATTTCATTGAATCTGCCAACTGGAGGATTAATCTTAATAACCCCCAAAAATACAAAGTGCATGTTTTAATTAATTTGGACAAGATGACTCATTATTCTCATGGCTCTTATGGTATGCTACCACACTCTTTAAATGAAAAACCAATAGAATTAAGGTATTCATTATTATACGAGATTCCTCTCTTATCATAATACACATGCAAAATTTGTTGACCTTGATGGATTGTAAAATGGAAAGGATAATGATAATATCTCATCAAGAACTAAATTATTTGAAACAATTAAATTATATCATGTGCTAAGGGAAAGGAATCAATACGAGAACATTTATACAATGAGGCCTCACACTTGAAAGAAGGAATATTGAAATTAAAAAAATGGGCATTGATTCATCAAATCCCTAAGTATATAAACGAATGTTGATTTCATGGAATATTACAAATGCTAAGGGAAACAAAAGAATAGGTGAATATTTAATCAATGAGGCCTCACACTTGAAAGGAGGAATATTGAAATTTTAAAATGGGGGTTGGTTCATCCAATTCCCTAAGTATATCAACCAATGATGATTTCATTGAATATTCCAATAGGAGGATTAATGTTGATAAGCCCAAACAACATAAAGTGTAGGTTTAAATTAATTTCAAAAAAATGATTCATTATTCCCATGACTTGTGCAGTATGCTCCCGCATTATGTTGGAAAAGGTGGGAAATTCCTTTGGTTTGTTTTGGATGGTGGCCCAATATTTGTATCATAGAAATTGAGGGACGTTTCTCTTGAATGGTGCAATGGTAGTTGGAATCCTATGTTGATGGATTGCATGACTCTTATTGATGACCACATAGCCTAGAGTTAGTTATTTTAATATCTCATGCCAGTGGTGGTGATATGGAATACAGATCTTAAAAACACACACAAAAAACTAAATGTTTAGTGAAGAACATAAGTTAGATATACTATAGTAGGGAAGCAAAGCATACACACAATATATAAGAATAATTAGAACATACAAAAAACTATATGTTCCATTGAGTGAGAGAGGATTTCCTTCTATAAGCAAGGTGACTTTTTCCTTCTCATTATTAGTTGTTTACAATGGAAGGAAGAAAACTAATGTCTTACAACAAAAAATCATTGAAGTGAAATAAATGACTATAATGGAAATAGTTGAAGCAAAATAAAGGCATGCAAGAAAAATTGTTGAAGTGATTAGTGAAATAAATGACTACAATAGAAATCTATGAAGAAAACTACCATACTAATTATGGAGTGCACCCTCATCCTGAGTGGCCTAGGAAGTGGTGTGCACTTCATCGTGGCCCAATAACTCCTTGTTTAGATCTAGAAGAATCCCCGCTTCTACCAACAAATGAGGGAAAATACAATGTAATGTTGTTGTAGACATCCATTTTCCATGAACTAGTGTCTGTCCCTTTTGACGCACAAGATATGAAAGATACTATGGCTGGAAATTTCTCCTGGTATTGGAGTCAATCATTTTATTAGCATGAAGAGGAGGCTGAAAATATAGAATGTTACCTATGGGATGTTAAATTGTTACTATTTTTTGAGGGGGAAGTGGCTCAAACAACTTGATATTATTAACATTAAGCACATCGTGGATGTCGAGCTCTACAGGAAAGTCCAGGTGATATGAATATTAGGAGGATGTATCTACATTAAGAGCCACAAATGATCTCTCGACTAAAAGAAAAAGGGAGTGCACTACTTATCATGCCTCTATTTTGCATTCTCTTGTGCTTCTTGCAAGGAAGTTTCTACCTGAGTGTGGCACTAACCTATGTTGTTGATAAAAACATGAGATGATTGTTACTCATTTTTCTAATGTGTAGAGCCAAAAGGAACAATATTATATCAAGGGTATTCCATCACATGACATCCATGTTTAAGTACAACCTCACTGGTGAAATGAAATTCATCCTTCTCAATCTCAAAGGATCAATTCCTATCCGACAAATGAAGAACTTATGTAGATCATAATGTGGTCTAAATATGAGTGAAGCATTGCTCAACCTTTCCAAAACAACTCTTGAGGTCATGGGAATTGGAGTGCATTGGCCATTATTCCAAAACATGTACCCGATATAGATATGATCAACCCCTTACTATGTCTAGTATGAGTCCCAAATGTGGAAATGATGTGTGTCCAAAATAGTTTTTCCTTACCTAAAGTATATGTTCATGTAGTAGCTCAAGGATGCTACAAACGCAAAAAATATGTTCTTTCGAAGAATTACTAAATACCAAGATATCATCAAGATAAATGACCACGTACTTACCCAAATGACTTACTGCAGTCCTTATAACTTCATGGTAGTCAGTTGTCAAGTCCATCTATGTGAAGGAATAATCCCCTTGTAAGTGGTCCAAGAAATCCTCAATATCGGGTAGGGTGTAGTAGTTTCTTGGAGTGACTTTATTGAGGGAACAATAAGTGGTCACTAGGCACCATTTTGAATCATCCTTGTTTGGCATAATAAAGGAGGGGGACACACATGGTAACGATGAAGGTGGAATATGGAATAAGTTCAAAATTTGACCAATTGGTCATTTCATCTCAATAGCTTCTTGGGGAGTGATGCACTAGGATGGGGTGTTGGGTAAAGAAGAACTAGGAATTAGATCAAGTGTGTGCTCAATAGAAAAATATGGGGGTAGTCCCATGGGTTGGGTAAATACATTTGAAAATTATTTGAGTGAGAGATCCATGGAGGAAATTATATGTTTATTCTGGTTGTGTGGGTTAATGGGGAATACTAATCACAAAGAGATGCATTGGTTCAAACTGAATTGATTAAAGGATGTTTGGTTATTAATAGGCTAGGTGGATTTAAAGCAAAAGAAGTAAGAACATAGGTTCTCCCCTCAAGTTCCAAGTGTTATTGATGAGATTTATCATGATATATAGTGTGTCAGGAATTTTCATAGGGAAGGTAAAATAACAAATTGACACAATCAAGAGGAGATACATCACACACCACAATATCCCAAAAATGGCCAATAGCAAAAGGAATCACACAACACTAGGAGACAGTGAGACGAGGGACTTTATTTTTTACCCAATCGAGATTGTATGGGGCTAGGTGTGAAGTTTCAAGAAATGTAGAGCACTTCCACACTAATCCTAGTAGAAGAGAAGAACAATTTAATAAATAATCAAAATGAAACAAACAATCACATAGTACATTGAGATTTTACCCTAAAAACCCTTAGCCGGGAAAACCAACACTCCTTTGAGCATTTTGCTCTCTTGTTTTCTTATTCAATCATAAAAAAAGGTTACATTTCTAACCTTGGTACACACATAAGACAAAAAAGACATCATACCCTCTTGCACAGGCAAGAATAACCCTGTAGCCAAATTAACTTACATATACATGACCAGTAACATATGATTTACCATGCATTAGCATTACAAAATTACAATTCTCGCATTTGTCTTTACAACCTTACAACATGCCTATTTATAGGATTTACAATAGGAAAACCCCTAGATATTGGTGCCCAAAAGCGGTTCCATATCCATGAATATCATTGGCTACCAATCCCCCAAATCCCTGGATTATGTTATAGTTGACTCCAAGTCCGGTTTACCAGTTGACTACTAGTCGACCTCCATTCGATATCTAGTTGGTTGTCTCACACCCCCACTTCGACCTCTTTTCGATTGAATTGTCATCGATATATTTGAATTCAAATTTACACAATCGAATCCATCGACCTTTGACTTATTATTTATCTACCTCAACTTCAACTTACTATCAATCCACCTTGAATTCGACTTGTTGATGATGTTGTCAATGCAATCGACCTTGAATTCGACCTTTAGTTGATCTACCTAGACTCGAATTTCACTGCAAAGAATATAAAAAAACAACATTCTCCCACTTATTGCCTTATTTGATGAAATAGGAGATTCCCGAACTTTCGTTCACAAACCCAAGGTAGTGATTCCCATTGCCTCTTTGCAAAAACCGAACTTCACAACACTCACAGACTTGGTCAACAATTTTTCTATGTTTTCTAACGTGTCTACTTTCTCTAGTATCACCTGGTTGATTTCCACCATGTCTCTTATGAAATGGGATTGTACATCAATGTTCTTAATATTTTAATGATAAGAAGGGTTCTTTTCCATAAATATTTCTCTTTGACTGTCGAAACTTACCTTCATATCTTTCTCCTCAAACCCTATTCTTGAACACAACCTTTCTATCCATATCATTTCCTTGCTTCCATGAGTGTCCACCATGTATTCAACTTATGTTGTTTATAAGGCTATGACTACCTCTCACTTACTCATCTATCTTATTGCTCCACCGAACAACTTGAATACATAGGCATTGGTCGACCTTTGTCGATCTAGATCTCTAGTTAAGTCAACTTCGACAAAGACATATACATATAATTTACCATTGTCACCACCAGGTCTTCTTTGTTATCATATAGCACAGTCCTCTGTGCCACACAAATACCTGAATACTCTCTTGACAACTATCCAGTGCTCCTTTTCAGGTGTCGACATGTACCTTCTCAACACTCCCACTACATGGGAAATGGATGGTCATGTATAGACAATCACATACATTATACTACCAACAACAATTGCATAAGGAAAATGTTCCATGTCCTTTATTTCTTCATGTGTCTTTGAACATTGTTCAGTAGTAATCCTTGCTCCCACTGGAATTGGAACCTTCACCGGTTTGCAATCTTGCATGTTGAATTTTTTCAGAATTGTTTTAGTATACTTCATCTGATTCAACCAGAACTTTCTAGCAGCTCGATCTCTCTTAATATCCATTCCCAAAATGACATTGACTGCACCGCGATCCTTCCTATCGAACTTGGAGGATAGTTTCTTCTTCACCTCCTTTATTGTGTCAATGTTGTTTCCAAACAACAACATGTCATCGACATACAAAGCTACATATATGACATACCCACCTTCTCCCTTGGAATATATGCAGTGATCAACTTTGCTTCTCATGAATCCCAAACTAAGGATGTAGGTGTCAAAATTCTTGTACCACATCCTTGGCAATTTATTTAGATCATAAAGGGATATTTGAGTTTCCACTCCAACTCTTGCTTTCCCTTTACTATAAATCCTTTAGGTTGTTTCATGTAGATTCATTCTTCCAGGTCCCCATGTAGGAATGTTGTCTTCACATTCATCTGTTATATCTCTAGATCGAATGGTGCAGCTAGATACATTAGTACTCTAATGGTGTTTAGTTTTTTAATAGGGGAAAAAATCTCATTGAAGTCAACCCCCTCAACTTGGGAATATCCTTTCGCTACTAGTCGAGCTTTGAGCTTCTCGACTTGTCCTACAACATTAATATTATTCTTGAACAACCACTTGCTACCAACATGATTTCTTCCACTAGGTAACTTGACTAAATCCCATGTCTCATTCTTGTACAAGGATTGTATCTCTTCGAGCATGGTGTCCTTCCAAATTTTACCCTCTGTCGAGTCAAATACCTCACCGACTGACTTGGGCTCATCGACGATGGAAATTAGAAAAAATGTGGAAAAACAATCAGGTGGACTATACCTTTCAACTGGTTTCTTTACTATTTATGACCTCTCTACCACTAGAGTCAATTTTTCCACCTCTTACTCATATTTAGTCAACTCATTTGAATCATCTTTTTTTCTACTCAGTTCAAACCGCACTGTATTGGGATTATTCTCGGTCTAAACAATGTCATGTTGGCACATGGGCAGATAGAGGGTTCAATGATACAACAATGCACCAACAAAACCCTAGCTATCGGCCCTTTTGGCAACACCTGCGAAGCAGATGAAGTGTCACCCGAGGTAGAGGCAGGGGTGGTTGTAATACTCAAGTGTCTGCAAATTTAGTTGGGACACAGATCTATGATTATAACACTTAGAAATCACCTAGAATATATTATTCATCAATATTCAACACTTATGATACTTCAGAGATAGCACAGAGCATCACAGTATGTACTTAGATCTAATATAATTCAACACTTAGCCACCACAAGATAGATTAGATTTGGCAGATCAAGCACTAAGCATCCTACATATCAGATCTAACATTCATTCATATCCCAGAAGCACAAAACATAAATAGATCTATCTAAACACATCAAATCACTTAGCAAAGGAAGAGACAAACACATCAGGTCAAGGCACAGAGCACCACACACATATTTATCATGGTTCACCCCCACCCTGGGGCTACGTCCACAAAGTCTTGTTCTTTATTAACTTCAGTTAATCAGGTTACAACACAGATCCATCCAAATCTCTCTTCGCATAAGACAAAATATCTATGCAGCTCGCTAGATCCCTCTTCCTTGCGTTACAACACTTAGCTTCCTATAGCAACCTCATAGTAACTTGCACTTAGCCTTGTAAGCCTTACATAGTTCACACGAAGCACCTATTCAACATCACATAGATGCACTACCAATTTCACTAAGAAATCGCACCTAATTCACATCTACTTCACATCTATTTATACATACAAAAGTGGGCCTAAGCGTGGGTAAACCCACGGGCCGACATCCCTTTCCCATTACATTAACCCAAAACCCTAAAAGGACCCAAAAAGGGGTCTAGCTTCTACGATTTCCTCTTCGTGTTGTGCTCCATCTTTGACAAGTTGTCGAAGTCCCAAAAATGGTCAAATATGACCAACTGTTCCTCAAAACTTGGTCAGGGTCAACAGACCCCCAACACTCATCTGTGACTCGTTCCGAGTCACTCAGGTCTTGTTAACTTTGCCTCAAAGGTCTCGAGCTTGGCTCACGCTGCTTCAAATTGTCTCTGTGCTACTGCTTCTTTCTCAAAAAATTCCTGAACAACCACTTTCCTGATAAGTCCTTCCAGTTACTGCTCAACTGTAACAACTACTTGTTCTAGTAGTGTTCCTTGGCCTTCAATTTCTTCAAACAGTAGGTAGGCCGCCTCCTGGCTCAGATCGAGTTTCTGGGTGACTTCCATCACTCTGTTTTGCATGGTAAGAAGGATTTGTTGTGTAATGAGTTGTTCCTGAGATCTCATCATCCTCTCAATGGGTGACAGAACATTGAGTTGTGCTTGTACTGTATCTGCATGCTTCTTTTCTTCTTGGAGTTGGGACTCCAGTTTATTCAACTATGGGTCTTCATATAGTTGTTCATATATCTGCGTGCTTCTACTACTTATTTGTTTACATTCTGCAACAAGTGTTTTAATCCTCTCGACTACGCTCTGAGCATTCAATTCGCGTTGGTTGCGCACTTCTTGTGGAGTCTGTGGTATGGTTTGAAGCTCTAATTGCACAACCCTTTGTTGAAGTTGTTGAATAACTTCAGCCAGCTTCATCACTTGGTGCTCTATGGGTTCTTTGGCCTTCTGCTCTAAGCTGGTCATAGAGAGAAATTCTTTGTTGACTACTTCTTCAATTCCTATCTTCTTTGTGAGCAGTTGCTCTTTCTCTTTTTGGATCTTCGCTCTATCTTCTTCAAATTTTTCTTGGAGAGCATTCTTCTCTTATTACGCAGCTTAGCTTTGTTCAATAATTTCCTCCTATGCTTTATTTAGGGCCTGGGTGGATTTCATTTTTTCTTCTTGAGAAGGTTGAAGGCATACTTCGACTGTATCAACAATCTTGCGTAGTTGAACTGATTCATTTCCCACTTCTGTTGTTCCTTCTGGCAGAGGTACAGTAGATATTTCTTGGCTAGACTGGAGTGCTTTCTGTACTCCTTGGAGCGTGATCTGAATTTGGCTATACATTTTTCCTTCTTCACCTCCTGCTTCTCTATGATTTCCTTTGGAGCATCATTGATTGCTACAATAATGAAATCAAATTCATCCAATGTGACAGAAGTGGTACTTCGACTTCCTTTTCTTCGATGAGTCTTCTTCATCCCTAGGCGGTGGTACTTCGACTTTCTGTAGTTTAGTTTCTGTACCTTCTTCATCATCACCTTCTTCATCTGGTGTAATGGAATCCGTCCTTACAGATAGGTTGTCAACATCCTGGACTTCTTCAATATTCTTCGTCATCTTTTCTTTCTTTGTCTTACTGGGCCTAGGTGTATCCTACGCAGTTCTGGGGCTGTTGACATCGAACATTTTTGTGGGGTCTGCTGAAACAAGGAGATCCGCCGACCATTCCTTGGTGGTATCTTAAAAGTCTTCTTATGCCATCTTATAATAGGACTGAAGCTATTCCTAGTGTTGATCAGTGCGTGGGGTTAAGTTTATAAAGTGGTGGTTTGTGATGAACTTTATCAAAGGTCAGAATCTCTGTAAAGTGTTCAGGGTTATGCAAGGGTCACTCCTTATGGATTATTTCAATTGGTTATAGTACGTGTGGAAAACAACATTCAATTTCCATTACTTTCTCATGTCGTTCGAGTACCATAATGTACTGAACTTCGCGGCTAGTGGCTCAAAGGGGTCAAGGTCCAGGAAGGTGGTGCCTTCTAGTAGATCCCATGCAACAAAAGTGATCAGTATCAGGAGCGAGCTAAAATGGAATTCATGACCCTGATCCTGGGCTTCTCTGCAGTCAATCTCTAGTTGATTCACCAGGTACTTCACCCAGTTCATCTATAGTCCCTCCGCACACTTTCCTGCGAGGTCAACTACAAAGTCAAATACTTGTGTTGGTTGATTCTTGCGTACCAACTTCCCTGCGATTAGTTGGCATGCGAGGTGCATTCTGCCACTTTCAATAGAAGATACCTTGTAGCCTCTCACACCTTTCTCAACATCACCATAGGCTTCTTTGATCTTATACGCAAGAGCGTTGTCTGCGATCTTTCCAGGATAGTACTCATGGGGATCAGGGCCATGCATGCTAGTCCTAGTGATCCTATTGATCAACGCCAGATAAATAGTTATGTGACGATCTAATCACAGGTATCCTCTGTGGTAACTTGCTAGAAACAATTTTACACAAGCATTCATAGCCTGGTGTCTGTTAAAGTGCGGTATTTTCATAACGTTGAGCAAAGTAGACTACGTGAGTTTCATCATCCATTGTTGAGGGATGATATTCAAATTCTTTCCCTTAGGTCTCGTCAAGTACTTATACGGGGATAGCATGTTGTAAACTTTACGGTCCCCTAGATTGAAGTCACAAAACTTCAACGTTGTAACCTTGTCTTGTTCTGCGCGGTAGGTGCGTAATCCTTTCGGTAGATATGCAGTGACTAGGGTGTATTCAAAGTCTCTAGGGACATTGTCCCTATTAATCTCACTACTCAGAGGGGGTATGTAAGCTAGTAGGATGGATGGCACTAACTTCGTGTTGGCTATGTCGTCCTTATGCTTAGTTCTTCTCTCTGCACCAACGCGAGATGTTCCTGATCGAGCAGTCGATGGGGAGGCTTGCACTCCTCTTGTCGATGATGCTTGGACTCTTGTGGAAATTCTTCTTTCCAACATGAATCTCTGAGTCATTAAATCGAGAAGGACCTCTGTGACGGATTCCTCAAGTGCGGTGAGCTCGTCGAACATATGCACTCGGGAAATATAATCGGGGTCATGATGATCTCAAAATACTGCACTAGGATGAACAATGTGCTTGCAATGATCACTGTAGACAATCACTAGTTCTGCAAGATTCGACTTTTCAGTTGGCAAAATTGTTCTTCAGGAATAACGTAATGAGCTAAATAGGAAATTCGTCAACGTTCTTCTTGCAATGAGTATGAATCTTCCATGAACATTGATCCATCCGTTATGGCGTGGTCCAACGGTCTTGTGGTGATCCTTTAATTCTTTTCTGTCCATTTTGGGTGGAAGTTGAATGGGTATATCGGTCCAATGGCTATATTGCTTCACCACGGTGAAGTGCCATATGTCGTTGTTTTCATATCCCGACAAAGCTCAATTCCTTTGATTTTTCCTTCTACGAAGTTTCCTCTGGAATCTTCTGTAACTTTTCGATCTTGGCTCTCTTCTTACTTAGCTTCCTAGCCTTCTTCGCAGTGAGCTTCATCTTGATTATCCTTTTTCCATTCTGATTCTTATGTTCTCTCAACATAGTCACTTCATGATGCTAAGATTTTTTCTTCAGATCCAAGGGTAATACTCCTTCATCATATGGATTAGGTATTTTGATCTTTTGTGGTTCCTCTAATTCTCTTATAGCTTCGACATCCAATTCCTTGATGTTCAATATATTAGATCCATTCTCTTGTTCTTCCATCAAGTAGGTGATCCTTCTAGTCATAAATTCCATGAGTTCTTGATTCTTCTGTTCTAGGGATTCCTTTTCTTCTTTTCTTTGGATCTAGTCTTTTTCAATCTAGGTCTTTCCTAACAAAGATGGAAATGGGGCATGTTCCTCAATAAATTTAATAACTTTTAATTCTTCCTCTGTCGAAGCTCCATGGGTACTCATAGCTATCTGGGTAATCCTGCCACATAGGGTTACCATTTTTCCTTTAAACAACCCTATTTTTCCTAGTGAAGGAACCATAGCAGGTCTGCCTAGGGTTTCCCAAGTACTTTCTGTCATAATTTTCATCTATGTTACCTCATCCAGATCATAGTCAATGTCGAAGTATCCTATTCTTACTTCGATTTTCTCCTTTTCTGTGAAGATCTCTAACAAACTGGGATATTTATGTTCATCCAAGGTTTCTTTCATTTTCAGTAACATAATCTCTGATTCTTTTTGGGGTTCTTCTATAATCTTAGTCTCTTGATATCCTTTAGAGTTTTCTTGCTCCATATTCAACTTTTCAAGTCTAGCAATCATTCTAGGGCAATCCAGTACTTCATGGTCCATATCCTTACAACAGAGGCAACTAGGGTTTCTCCCAGGGCATTCCTTAGCAAGATGTCCTGGTCTTCTGCAACTATAACAAAGAGTTAATCCTCTCTTTCTCTTCAATGATCCTCGACTTTTCTTGTATGACTTTCTAGGGTCGTAATGGCTAGCTTGCAAAAATTTATTTCTAGGGTCCTGCATCCATTGGTTAGTCCAAAAATTCTTTCTATGCATAGGTATAACATATCTTTCATTATTCTTATCAGATCTATTTATATCAAACATTCTTTCATCTAACAATGCCCTAGTTTTCAAGCTAGGAGAAAATCTATCAAGCATACCTAAATCCATACTTTAGAAACAAAAATTTTCACTTCTTTTACTTCTACAGGGCACAAAGCTTCTAGATGTAAGAACTTTTAACTATTCTTACCTTTATCAAAGGATAGAGCTTACAGATCTTGCTTATTTTCTTTAGCATCAACCTCTTTTCTTGTAGATCTGACTTCTTTCCTTTAGATATGTTCTTCCTTCTTTAACATAGATATTTTCAGAAAAAATGGATCACTATGCACTTGGACATAGATCCATGCACAAAGCTTTCAAAATTTCAGAATGAATCTTTGCACAAATCTTCTTCTGCTTAGTTCCCATCAATCACAGTTTCAAGTATCGGCAACAGAACCATTTTTTGGCACAGGGGAAGACCCAGGGTTCAATGCTACAGCAACGCACCAACAAAACCCTAACTACCAGCCCTTTCGGCAACACCTGCGAAGAAGATGAAGTCTCAGTTGAGGTAGAGGCAAGGGTGGTTGCAAGACTCAGGTGTCTGCAACCTTAGCTGGGACACAGATCTGTGATTATAACACTTAGAAATCACGTAGCATAGATTATTCATCAATATTCAACCCTTATGATACTTCACAGATAACACAGAGCATCTCATTATGTACTTAGATCTAAGATAATTCAGCACTTAGCCACACCAATATAGATTAGATTCGGAAGATCAAGCACTAAGCATATTATATATCAGATCTAACATTCATTCATATCTCAGAAGCACAAAACATAAATATATTTATCTAAACACATCAAATCACTTAGCAAAGGAAGAGACAAACACATCAGGTCGAGGCACATAGAACAACACACAGATTTACTGTGGTTCACCCCCACCTTGGGGCTATGTCCACAAAGTCTTCTTCTTTATTAGCTTCAGTTAATTAGGTTACAACACAGAGCCATCCAAATCTCTCTTCACATAGGATAGAATATCTTCGTAGCTCTCTAGATCCTTCTTCCTTGAGTTACAACACTTAGCTTCCTATAGAAACCTCACAGTAACTTGCACTTAGCCTTGCAAGCCTTACACAGTTCGCACAGAGCACTTATTCAACATCACATAGATGCACTACCAATTGCACTAAGCAATCACACCTACTTCACATCTACTTAACATCTATTTATACATACAAAAGTGGGCCTAAGAGTGGGTAAACCCATGGGTCGACATCCCTTTCCCATTACATTAACCCTAAACCCTAAAAGGACCCAAAAAGGGGTCTAGATTCCATGATTTCTGCTTGGCGTTGCGCTCCATCTTTGACAAGATGTTGAAGTCCCAAAAATGATCAAATATGAACAAGTGTTCCTCAAAACTTGGTCAAGGCCAACATGTCCTAAGGATTGGATTTACCTCTGACTTCTTTGAAGATCACATCTCTATTATGCATTGTTCTCCTTGATTTAGTATCCCATAGATTATATCCTTTCATACCTTCTTTGTATCTGATGAAAATACATTTGAATTCCTTTTTGTCCATCTTGCTCCTCTTTTCCTTGGTAACATGCACAAATGCATCACATCCAAATACTTTGAGATATTTCATCGAAGGCTTCTTACTAGACAATACATAATTTGGAGTTGTGTCGACTAGCACCGACGAAGCAAACATATTCACCAAATATCTTGCAATATCGACTTCCTCCGCCCATAATTCTTGTGTGATCCCAACACCAGTGAGCATTCTCCTTGCCTTATCCATCAACGTTTTCTTCATTCTCCTGAAAACTCCATTTTGTTTTGGGGTATATGTTGTGGTATTTTGGCATGCTATGCCAAAATTATTATAGAACTGATCAAATTATTTTACACAGAATTCGCCATTAGTGTTGTTCCTTAACACTTTAATCCTCTTCTCTATTTGGTTTTCCACAAGAGATTTAAACTCCTTAAATCTCTCTAAAACCTCTGATTTCTTCCTCAAGAAATATATCCATGTATTCTTGGAAAAATCATCTATGAAGGAGACATAATATATGGATCCACCAAGTGAAGGTATTGTAATCGGACCAAACAAATCACTATGCACCAATTATAGAATCCCATTCTCCCTTGTTGCCCCACATGGGAAAATTATCCGACTTTGTTTCCCATATTGAAATGTTCACAAAAGTCAACTTCTAAACAACATTTAGGAAAAAAATTGACCATAGCTTTTCTTTGCATATATCGAAGTCTTTTTTCTCCAATGTGTCCCATCATCTTGTGCCATAATGTGGTCGGGTCACTCTCATCATGTCTTGTCGAGTCGGTTTGAACCAATTTGTCTTGAGTTGAGTCAATTTGTGTCAACATCAAGTTGGGTTGAGTCATAGTCAACTCGATTTTAGAGGAAACAATGTTGTTGCATCTAGTCGAGTTAACATTCCCTAACAACTTCTATAGGGTACCAATCCAAACTCCTCTCATTAATACCATCTCACCCTTGACCATATTGCACGAATCCTTTTGAAATAGTGTATGCACACCTACATAACTCCTCTTACTAACATATACCATGTTTCTTTCCAAACCCAATATGTCTAGCACACCTGGAAGGGTTCTTGTCCTCTCATCATGCAGTGTCATTTGTACTCATCCCTGTCCAACAATTTTGGTTGTCAATTTGTCCCTAAAGAATACATTCCCCCATCATATCTTTCAAATTCATAGAACCATTCTTTATTTGGTGTCATATGATAGTATGCTCATGAGTTGATAAACCAAACATCTTGATCTGAATGTGTATTGGTTGAAGCTAGGTACACATCACCTCCCTTCTCTGAGTTCTCGGTCGACTGCTTCTCATTGGATCCATCATTGCCTTATGTTTCCCTCAACTTACATTCCTTTTATAATTCCCAAATTTACTGTATTTCTAGCATCTTTGCATCGACTGAAACATGGATTTATATCTACCCTTCGAATTGAACTTTCTACCAAAGAATCTTTGGTCGATCCTTCTATTTTATTTATTCTCATTTTTGTTGACAACAAAGAAGAAACCATGTCTTGTATCATTAGTGTGGTTGTATTACTCCCATTATCTATGAATAATCTATCCCAAGAGTCTAGCAAAGAACATAATAGGGTGATACACTTCTCCTCATAAATGATATTAATATCGATAAACGATAACTAGCTTAACATGGTATTAAACACATTTAAATGCTCAGTCACTAAACTGCCATCACTCATCCTCAAAAGATACAGTTTATTTCTGAGAAACAAATTATTTACCATAGATTTCGACTGGTATAATCTTCCCAACTTTTCCCATAGTTTCTTGATCGAATCTTCCCCACACATTTAACAATATCAAATCTGCAAGACAAAGATGAATAATACTTCTTTCTCTTCTTTCTAGTTTCTCCCAGTCTTCCATCGACATGCCTGTCGGTTGGGTACATAGATAGACAATTTTACATTGTTCTCAACCCATAATAAGATATTCCATTTTAAGCTTCCAAAGCTCAAAATTCTGGCCATTCAATTTTTCTATCTCTATTTTGGAATTGCTCGCCATTCTTTACCACGATCTTTAACATAATTTATGAATTATGACTCTTACTGTACCTAGGGTTTAGTTCTCATATTCAAGATTTGAAAATAAAGATATGATATACTCACCAAAGAATTACACCACTCTGATACCTCACTTGTCAAAAAAAACCTAAGCTCTTATACCATATGTCAGGAAATGTAGAGTAATTCCACACTAATCCTAGCAGAAGAGAAGAATAATTTAATCAAGAATGCAAATGAAACAAACAATCACACAATACAACAATATTTTATCATAGAAACCCTTAATCAGGAAAACCAACATTCCTTTGAGCGTTCTTCTCTCTTGTTATATTATTCAATCATAATAAAAGGTTACATGTCCAACCTTGGTCCACACAAAATATACAATCGACATTATACCTTCTTGCACATGCAAGAACAAATTTGTAGCCAAATCAACTTACATATACATGACCGGTAACATACAATTTACCATGCATTAGAATTAAAACATTATCATTATCGCATTCACCTTTATGGACTTACAACATGCCTCTTTATAGGCTTTACAACAAGAAAAACCCTAAATATTGGCACCTAAACGGAATTACAAATCCATGCATATCATTGGCTACAAATCCCGCAAATCTCGAGATTCTGTTATAGTCGACCCCATGTCAGGTTTACCAGTCAACCTCCATTCAGTCTCTAGTTGATCATCTCATCCTCAACGTTATAGCCCTAAAATTCCCTACCTATGAATACATGGCATTTGCCTTTCTACTTGCACAATTTTCCAAATTACTGTTGAGGATCTCTCCTTAAAAAATATTTTTTTAGAGCATGTACACACCATGCTGCACTACTTTCCATGTATGAATGCATGTTTCATATTATACAACTCACTTAAATATGAAGGATGCATGCTAAACATCCTCCAAAAGTTTCAAAAACTAAAAACATTGCAAGGAATTCGACAGAGTTTACGGGCTATCGATGGTTTCTGAACCATTTTACCCATTGTAGCCCGTCCACAAACCGAATAACCATATTTTTTTCATATAAAAATAGGTCTTGGAGTATCATTCCATAATCAAGAAAGAGAAAAAAGAAACTCTGCCAAAATCCCTTCCCCTTCTAGCCCAAGCTTTGCAGCCCATTTTGAGATTTGGCCTCATCATTCCCTTTCATCTCTTTCTCTTTATGCAATCCATTCCCTTTCCCCAAAGAGATCAGTTGATTGTGAGAGGAATCATGGGAATGGTCCACTTGGAGAAACAGTAGGAGGATCCCATACCTAGTTCATGGAGCATCTGTCGATAATAAGGTTGTAATACTTTAATCTTCAACTCGAATAAAAGAGTTATTTTCTTGTTGTTGCACCTTTTTCGTCACCTTGGTGAGCAAATAAGAGGAGCTTGCATGCCCAGTTGGGTCTACTGAGCAGGAAAACTGTAGAGAAAAGAGTTAGAGAAATAAAAACAAAACTATAACTAAGAATTAGACTAATGGATGCAATAAAAATTAAAATCATAAGCATAGGGACAAAAGAACAAAAAGACCCATGTCACCAATGTTAGAGTTTGATCCTATTGATGAGATCAAAGCACCAAGAAGAAAGGGGACTATGAGTCCCTTCTTCCTCCAAGGGAAGGCTCTTGGACCCTCACAAGCTTTCTCTCCTTACAACAAAGAAAATGAAAATGATGATGAAAGAACTCCTTACAAATCCACTCAATGGTGAGATGGATTGCTCAATGAAATGGTGCCAATGTTCTCTTGTCAAGGATGGAGTCTTTAAAAAAATATAGGCAGCATAACATTACTTTGAATTCCTTGACAAAATGAGGTGCATTCATGGCTTTTTATAGCATTGCATTGGGTTATTGTATAATTGCTTTGTAGTGTGAAAAGAGGCCATTTAGGGCATTATTAGGTCTTTGACCAGCCCACCAGTCGGATCCAACCCTGATTTGAGCGTCAAATCGACTTGGGAGCTGAACCATAAGTGGTTGGGAGGCCGACCACTTTCATAAATGCGTAATTTAGTAGGTGCGCGGCTTTTTGCGCTAACAGTCTCGCATCGTGCGCATATGCGTGCTTTCTATGTTCCTGTTCCGCGCATGTGCGCACGTGCTCAATGTCTGCAAAGCGCTCTTCAATTTTTCACTACTTTGTATAGTTTTTTGACCTTTTTCAATGTGGTGGTATTAATTCAGGTCCATGAATGACTTCATTACTATTTGACGATGCTGAGTTCTTGTAACTATGTGTGGACGAAATTTCAGTGATAACATATGCCCCCTGTTGGATGAGGTTAGGAGCATACGTATAGCCGAAATCCATCAATGTTTTTGCTACTGAGAATGTTGTTGTAAGATAGAGCACTAGTGGGATCGTTCAGAGCGATCCATTGGAGGAAAAAGGAATCGGTAGGACCCGAATTTCTATGAGGTGTGTAAAATAGAAAACTGTGTACAAACGAGGCGGGCATGCCCCATGCTCGTGTCATGTAACTCTAACAAAAGATGACTGAAGTGTTGGTGTAGACAACTGCAGTGCCCTCGGGGGTGGTTGTGATAGAGGCAAAAGATAATTCTGCAAATGAACATTCTCTGAATAGTAGGCATTGATCGCAGTAATAAGTAACAACGATTATGTGGGCATTGATAGCCTAGCCAAGTTTAGAGGTCTTCGGAAAATGATAGAAATAACTGCAATAGTTGCAAAGTAAGACCCACCGTAACACGAGAAAATGTTGGCATCGAATGTTATGGGGGTCATCGACAACAGGGAGTAATGGTGTTTCACCCTGTGCCATCTGAGATCTCTCATTGAATGGATAATGAGAATCAAGATACTGTCCCTCTTTTGGAAAATTGTGCTGATGTCGACAAAAGGGGAACGTGACTCCCAGAAGCAAAGGACTTCGGGACATCTACTGAGGTGAGGAAGTGGCAGAGGTACACGGATGAAGTCAAGAAGTGGAAAGACTCAAGGCTGCCCTTGGTTGGAGGATGTATGAGATAAAATGTGGCTGCAACTATGTAACGAGGTCGAGTGTCAGGGGGACGACAAGACCGGTGATAAGTTGTGCCAAAGGCGGGACAAGGTGAATACATTCAGAGGGAAGAGGTAAGTGACTTGTGGGGTACTCTGAAGATATGGACAATGTCGTTCAGGGTAGATGATGAGTAATGCTCCAACCAAGGGTGACATGGGTTGCATTTGGCCAAAAGGAAGGAAGCAAGTCGCCAAAGGTGGCGACAAAAAGATAATGAAATGACTGAAAATAAAGGCGTTTGTACAATAAATAACGAATAATTTTGGGGAGAAATGTACAAATACAGAAATGGGTTCCCTAGTGTGATATGGGTGGCCCATAGAGGGCATAACTTTCTTGGAAAAGTGATGAAGGGTGGGGGCCCCATTGGTGAGTTTTTGTATGAGGTAGGTGAAATGAAGGTAGGTTCGCAGATGGGAAAACTGATTGTGGATGAAATGGAGAGTTCACAAGACTACGGAGGTGCAGGTAAAACATAGAACCGTAAAGAGATAATCTAGGAGTCCATGTGGGAAAGCTAGAAAAATGAGGAGAAGGAGTATGTGGCTGATTCATGACATGATGAAATACTATCGGGACTCCCATCCCTAAAGGGTAATGAAAAACAACATGAGTGTCAAAAAGTGGCAAAAGGTGCTATGAATGGGACAACTCATGTGGGTAAGAATGCTACCGGGTAACAGTATCGGAGATGAAAATGGAGGCGTGGGTACTGCAGAGATGGGAATGGGGATCCTAGAGGCCAATATCAGAGGGTGTGACTGGAAATGTAAATGCGATACAGCGGGAAAGACTACATTCCAGTGCTGAGTATATACTTGAAGGGGTTGTGTCGATGTATAATGATCAAGTACCTGCACACATGAAAACCAAATACCCAAAGTGAACAATATCTGAAAAATAATCGAAGATATGAGGATGTATTTGATAAGCGTGAAATATGTGCCTACGTACCTGACCAGGGATAAAAAAGGCACCCTGGGGGCTCAGGATAAAAGGAGGCCCAGCGACTGTTGTGATGTAGATGATGGGATGTTGATCTCGTGGCTCTCGGAATGGTGAGTGGAAGTTTGGAAAAGGGCCTATATATAGCTGTAGGGCCCACATTGCCACCTCATTTGTACCTGCTGCAATAGTGACTCGATGAGCAGTTTTCAGAGGAGATTGGGAGATTTGGGGAGGACGAGGCATCCAATTGAGGATCTGCGAGTATCAGGTTAGTGGTCTGATCATCCTGCATAGAAATAGGTTTTCAATTTTTGGGCAGGGGCTGTACGGAGGGTCGTACAGAGGTATTTAGGGGGTATGGGCCCCACATGCGTGGGCGATCCGGTGATAGGCACGCATACTTGCGCGCCTGCCCACCGGATATATGTGCATGGGGGTGCGATAGAGGGGATTTAAGGAGAGCTCGAAGAGCACGCCTGTGAGTTGAATAGGCGCGCACCAGTGCGTGTCTGTGGGTTTGACAGGTGCACACCTCTGCGCATCTATATGGTGAACATGCACGCGTAGGGGCACGCCTGTGAAACAAACAGGTGAGCTCTGATGCGCACCTGTGTAATGCACAGGTGCGCATGTGTGCGTGCCTATGTAGCGAATAGGCATGCATGTGTGCGTGCCTGTGGGTAACAAAACCGCTCTTAGGAGGCAAGGCTAAAGTGTAAAAAACGAGTCTTTTTTATGCCGTTGATGGTTGCATGAGCTGATATAGGGATCTGTGTTGTCTGCAGGTGGATGGTGGTGACAATGCCAGTGCGGTGGCGAGAGAGATATTGGGCTGAGTTGCGAGACGTCGTGGCCATTGAGGAGCCCTGTGTGCATGTGACTTTGGAAACCTGTGGGTTGCTAAAGTTCTTTGAGTGCCCATTGATATGGGCAAAAGAGTATCTGTTACAGTTCCTGATCCATATGTGGAGTCTGGAGCTGCACTGCTTCCTTGTGCGAGGAGAGCAAATCCCCTTCACTGTGGTGGAGGATGTATATTTCTTGACTGGGCTCCCCTTTCAGGGAATGCCCCTATGGGTGGAGCCGGTGTTGCCTAGGAGTACTTTGCTCGCCGATATTGGCTAGAGATATTGTTCAGGGCAGAACTTTATGTCCGGGACGGTGGTGAGTATATCGGTGATAGATTCCTTAGCGCATCGCTGTATAGCAGCGATGATTGTGCGGGTATATGGGTCACTGGCGACCTAGCGGATTAGAGGTGGCTAGCTTCTGGTGCTGGAGAGAGTGTTGGCCAGTGAGCATTTCACTTGGGGGCTAACGTTGCATGCGAGGATGGTGGCGCAGTTGGACCACTGTCAGTCTATTGATGGAGGTGAGTTTTCTTTCGGGCCCATCCTAGTGGCCTGGTTTTTGGAGAGGGTACCAATGTTGCGCCTGAGGATTCTATTGAGTGTTCTTGGGGCGCGAGAGCCATGGTTGAGGTAGTGGTCTACTGTATTGATTCTCCATGGTGGTGGCAAAGGGGTCCACTTCTTTTCGGTCAAGGCAGTGCAGGTATGGTGACATATGCCGCAAGTGATTTTTTGGTACCGCTATGCTGGGGTGGACTTCCGGGATGATCCGTATATGGTGTTACCTCCTAGGGAGGTTTTTGATCATCGAGGTATGTTGATGTATGTTTGTGTAGTTTTTGAGATAGTCGTACATATTTTTATGATATAGATGCTGATACTATCTATTTTTTTTTGTATGTGCAGATGTGGCACCTCACGGACGCGAGGTAGAGTTTCAGAGAGCGTAGGCTCGTCGGGAGCCGGAGAGACTACTGCGGGGAGAGAGACGTCAGTGAGATGATGCCATGGGGTGACCAGCTGAGACAGAGAGGGCAGCGAGGAGGCGTCGGTTCGATGACCCGGGTGCGGGGCCATCACACACTCTTCCGGCGACGGTCGGAGTGGATTTTGATGATATACGTCGTCGTCTGGAGACGGTTTTACAGGATGTGCCCGAGGGCATGTGGTCATGCATCCAGGACAAGAGTTTCCTGGAGCAGTGTGTGGGGGTACCGCCACCATGGCGATTCATAGTGCGACGAGCAGTGGTGGTTACTGCTATGACGAGTGGACGCCTGCCGCCAGGGAAGGAAGGTCCTATAGGGGGTGGACCACCACCGCCTAGGGCAGGTGGTGGTCGATCGCCACCGCCGGAGGGAGGGGCAGGTGGTGGCGCGATAGAGGCACCATGAGTGGTGCATGATGCATATCGTTTTGTGTTGTATATAGGCTGGTTAGCCCATTTTTTGTACCGAGGTGCTGCATTGGCCTGCGGATACATGTATTTTTGTATGTAAACATTTGGATGGCCTGATGGGCCTTTATATATATATGAGTATACGTATTTGAGATCCTGATGTTGTCTACATGTTTTTTGCTGATGAGTTGATTACGTCCATTCTATATATATGCTGTGACAGGTTTTGTGATATGTTTATGTATGTGTAGAGGTAGCTTGATGTGATATATGCTAGTCTAACACAATATTAGCTAGGGTATCTGTGATTTGATTCAATTGTCTTGGAATATGTGTAAATGTAATGGAATCAAAATGTCGAGATAATAGCCTAACCTACAGGTATTTGCGAAAGAGGCACGGATAGCGTACATAGTACACATTGTTGAGTTGTTGAACGACTAGTTGAGAGTCGAGGAAGACGCTAAGGTGACGAATATGATGATGTTGGGTATCAGCCAAGAGGCCAATGACAACAGTGTATTCGGCTTGGTTGTTGGTTGCTGACCCCAAACATATGCCGCTTGAATGGAGCATTTCATGTGAGGGGGTGTAGAGAGCCCAAGAATCCGAAGCGATATTTTGTGTCCAACGGCTGGCGCCATCGGCGTAACCGATGTGGTAGGCTGGTGGAGGAAGTATCTATCAGTAGCACAAAGGATAGTTTAGACAAGAGGGGAGGAGAAAAAAAATTAAAAACGCTAGAAAAAGAAATAACCTAAAGTAGAATGACTACTTTTAAGCATAAAATTTCTTGAGATACAACCCATTGACGGGTTCCTTGAGAGAGAGGCCTTCGGGGGAGGCCAGGATGTATGCTCCTTTGGTGAGGCAATGTTGGATAATGTAAGGGCCATGCCAAAGTGATTCGAATTTTCCATGGTCAAAGGTATCATGAGCGATATCGTAAGGAAAGACGAGGTCGCCTTTGCGGAATGATCGAAGGTTGACATGGAGATCAAAGGTAGCCTTGGATCAGTTTTTAGTTGCCTCGTTGTTCTGTAAGGAAGATCGACGATCTTCATCCAGAGACTCCAAGTTCATAAAGCACTGCTCCATTGGAGCAGTGTTAGGTAATAGCTCAATTGCGGTGCGTAAGGTGGGAATTTCTCACTCGATGGGAAGAGTTGCCTCTACCCCATGGACTAAATGTAATGGTTTGAACCCGATAGCGGTTTTCACAGTCGTTTGATAAGCCCATAGCACAGAAAATAACATATGATGCCAATTGGTTTTATGTTTATTAACCGTGCCCTGTAACATGGTTTTGAGGACTTTGTTAACTGCCTCGACTTGTCCGTTAGACTGAGGGTAATATGGTGAGGCAAACTCGTGAGAGAAGCCTAACCGAGATGAGAGTTCGACGAATATCTCATTCTCGAAGTGTTTTCCATGATCTGAAATGAGCTGGAGGGGTACTCCAAAGCAGGATATGACATGGTTAAAGAAAAAACACGCTGCGGTGTCAGCGGTGTTGTTGAAAGTGGGCATAGCTTCGACCCATTTGGTGAAGTAATCAACGGCGACAATGATGTATTTGTGGCCATTGCTGGATGGGGGATTACAAGTCATGAAGTTGATGCCCCATTTACAAAAAGGATCGGCAGTAATGACAGGGTGAAGAAGAGTGGGGGGAGCTTGGGCTTTGTTGGCGTAGAGCTGACATTGCTCACATCGTTTCACGACATGGATGCAATCATGAAACAAGGTAGGCCAAAAGTAACCGGCTCGGATAATCTTTTGAGCAGTGGATATACCCAAAAGATGGCCCCCACATGCACCACTGTGGCAGTCGTTTAAGACTCTATCTGCCTCGTCAATAGTCAGGCATCGACGAAGAATGGTGTCGACGCCCCATCGGTATAGGATGTCTCCGATGAGAAGGTAGCAGGGGGTCTGATGGAGAATACGTATGTTGTACTGACGACACCATTGAAAGATGATTCGTAAATCGTCTAGATGTTGGGTGCGTTTCTTGGATCGGGCTGTGAGGTCATCCAAGTAGGAGAGGATGATATTAGCCAGAGCGTGAAACATTTATATCATTGCCCACTGGAAAGTTGCACCGACATTTTTTAAGTCGAAAGGCATGACACGATATGCAAAAGTACCCCACGGGGTAGTGAATGTGGTTTTATACTGATTGGCTGGGTGGATTTGAATTTGGTTATAGCCAGAGAATCCGTCCATAAAGGAGAGAGCCTCGTGGCCAGTGCAATCATCGATAATTTGATCGATGAAAGGCATTGGAAAGTTGTCTTTGGGACATGCGTTATTGAGATCGTGAAAGTCTGTGCAAACGCAGATAGTGCCCTATTTTTTTTCGATGGGTACAGGGTTGGAAACGTATGAGGTATAAGCGATGGGGTAAATAAACCCGGCAACACGTAATTTTTCAATTTCGGCTTTGATAGCCACGACTTTGGATGGGTGTAGAGGTCGTTGTTTTTGGTGAACTGATGTGATGTCGGGCCAGGTGTCGATGCGATGTTCAACAATAGAGGGATCGAGTTCCAGAATTTCTGTGTATGACCAGGCAAAAATATCCCTATATTCCTGGAAGAGGGCTTTATATGCGTCGATTTCTTGAGGAGTGCAAGCAGCTCCAATGATGATTTCTTCGATGATGCCATTTTTAATGGAAATGTCGATTTTGATGGTGGGGGAAATGTTGGCCATATTACCTTATTCAAAGTCATCAGGGGCAGGAATGGGATTGTTGAACCAATCGATAGGCCATGACGGGATAAAATCTTTGGTTTTGATTGTGTAAATGGGGTTTTGTTTAGGAGGCATGGGGGCTTCCTATGGTGAGAAGAGTGCGCGGTGATGTAGCGCATCCTAGGGAGAGTCCGGGTGGTTTATCTCTTCCAGTATTTCCTCGTTGCATTGGAAATGTCGGGAATACAAGGGGTCATGAGGAGTGATCTCAGTGAGAGTGTGGTTTCCCCTAATGAAGAAGCAGGGGGAACAATGCAAGGAGATGGTGAGGGTTCACTCGACATAAACCATATATTGAAGTACTGAGGGGTACCCATGGTGGTTGGGTGGAGAGTGTCCGAAGGGAAATGAGCAGGAGAGTTGGGAGGTTTGGGGGGTAAATCCTCAGGTGTGTCATCTAAGAACCACAGAGGTGTTGGGAGTGCCTCGGGTTTGGGAGAAATGACATGAAGATCCTCCAGTGACGAGGTAATGTCAATTATCACCTTTGCGGGTCGGTGAAGCAGGGCCAATTGACGTTGCCTGTATTCAAGGATCATAGGACATTGGTATGTAAAATGAGCTAATGAATCACAGAGAGAGCAAGGGCATCTCATATGTTCATTGATTGAAGTGGTGACATAACGAATGTCAGTGAT
Source organism: Picea glauca (assembly GCA_000966675.3). Taxonomy (NCBI): domain Eukaryota; kingdom Viridiplantae; phylum Streptophyta; class Pinopsida; order Pinales; family Pinaceae; genus Picea; species Picea glauca. The sequence goes on along the minus strand of JZKD02S0378367.1, from coordinate 268,294 downwards.
ATTTGTTGAGGAGAACGTAGCAGGGCTGGGGTTGTTCTGGAAGTTTTGGTGTACTGCTGCTAATGTCTGCCGAAAGCGTGGTAGTGCTGGGCAATGATGGGTGTAATGTCCATACTCGAAACAGATAGCACAAGCGTATTTGGTCCTCAACCCTTTACTACTGGAAGGGTGGGTGGTAATGGGGGGACTAGCAGTAGTGTTGGGTGTTGTGGGAGTTTGATTAAGGGGGATCAAATTCCATAATTCAGGTAGTGATGGATAGTTGTTGGTTTGGTGACCCTCTTTCTCACATAGTGCGCAAGGTGGTGGGATGCGTGGAGGAAGTGGAGAGGTGGGCTCCTTATTCTTTCTTCAGCCCCTAGTTGTAGCAGGGGGGTTA
>JZKD02S0378367.1:239303-251203 GCA_000966675.3 Picea glauca | reverse complement strand
ATTTCATCAATCAGATCAGCTAATACATTGGTGATATTGGTCCATTTACATTTGTTTTTTATTTTTCTCACATGCTCATAGTTCTAACTAGTTTTAGTTTAGTTTTTGTTTATTGTTTTGTTGTTTTTTTTTCTAACCTTTTACCTCATAGCTGTCATGCCTAGCAGATCCCAACTGGGCATGTAAGCACTCACTTTTTGCTCACACAGTGACAAATTGGGTGCAAACACTACCAGAGTCTTTCAACCATTTGAAATCAACGATCTGGGGGAAATGATGAGTTTAATGTCCAAACTCACCACAAAGGGAACAAGGGAAGTTGGTTCCCTTGGTTCTGGTTGCCCCCAGTGGGTTGGTGTTGTAGGGTTGATTCCCACCTTGACCTGGGTTGTTGTTATTTCTGTTCCATCCTTTCTTCTCGGCATTGTTCGATGGATGATTTGGGTTGGCTATGTTCAACTGTTCAAAACTTTGGTATTGTTGAGCAGCAGAGGGTTGAATAAAATTTACCCCCGCATGAGGATGTGGGGGATCCATGGGTTGTGGAAGACCAAGAAATGGGAAGTATGGATTTTGTGGTGGTACCGATCCATAAGGTACATAGGAAGGCGTAGTGCTTTCACTAGTACTATAAGCTGACGTTGAGGGAGTACCACTATTTGTGGGAATAGGTGGATGTATGGGAGGTGCCGGTGGTGTTCCACTGATGGATGGAGGTGTAGCAATAAGGTATGGTTGTTGATAAGGGGGTGGGGGGTAATAAGGGGTTCCCCCGTGTTAGCGATATTTCTGGTATAGGGGTAAAATGCGAAAAGAATGGGTTAAAAACCCACTTGTCCTAAAGTTCGGAATGCAAGAACTCCTGTGGTAAATGGAAAGTGGATCTGGACGGTAGAGATCAATGCGCCCGGATCAACGATGTACACGTGATTCCGGACCCCCCCTGCCTTTCTACCTTTAATCGGAGGGAGGAGGGGGGGTCCGGAATCCAGGGCGCATCTCTTTGACGGCTGAGATCGAGGCGCCCCGATCAATGGCGCGCGAGGCGATTCCATACCCCCCCCCCACATTTCTACCTTTAGGGGAAGGGGGGGTCCGAAATCAGGCATGCATCTTCCCGACGGTTGAAATAAACATGCCCGGATCAACGACGCTCAGAAGATCCCGTCCTTCTCAGCTTCTCTGGTCTTAGCCAGCATGGCCCCCCTTCCCCGTCATGTAATCTCCTGCGCCATCTGCTCTCTTCCTGGCCATGCGATGAGGCTCGTGCATTTTAGCCCCTTCCTCATCCTCCGACATCTGCCCATCTCCCCCCTCCTGGTCTGTGTGTCCCTTCTCCCATCTCATCATCCACTCATCGACTGCCATGTGTCCCACTATTTTCCACATCAGCCTCTCGCTAAAATCAAGCCCATTATAGTTCCTCTTCTGCTCCCTCCGCCTATGTCATTCCGCCATGTGTCCTCCCCTATAACCGCTCTCATACCTCATCACTTCCTATCTCTTCCTCACGATCCTGGCGCTACCATTCCCATTGTACGCCCCATTCCTCGTGCTGGCCTCCACGCATATACATCAGGCCGTTTAAGCTCATCCAGGTGGTAGCGCAGGAGGCCTTCCACGTCCCAAAGTGCTGAGTTGGACAGGTTGTCCTCACGCCCCATGAAGCAGTTATTGAGGTAGTTGGTGGTGGTTAGACATTAGCTCCGCCATAATGGGAAAGTCCAGCGACGAATTAAAGGCACGTCGATTCGCCCATGAAACTGTCAGGAGTCTGATTGCCTCTGCCATAAGTTGCACAATCATTTAGAGACTGCAAGTGTTGACTGTCAGAAGCCATGCAAACGCAAATCTTTCAATGCAAGGTCTCGATTCTTTTTTTGTTGTTGTTCTGAGTATATGAAGGCTTTTTCGCCATTTTTGTATCTATCGATGGTAGAGTGAAGCTCCCGACTATAAAGTTTTAACAACCATTTTGGTTTCCTGGTTATGCCTCTGTGTTTGAGATTTCTTGTTTTATGACAAGCAGTTCTCCTTTTCCATCTATGTTTCATCTCATGCTGGAGAGTTCCTGATCGAATGATTCACGTGAATTGTTGCAGTTATGTTATGATAAAGGATTTGTCGTGACATTATTGTATTCTCTGGTCTTCTGTGTGTGAATGTAAAAGGATCTTGCTTTCGGACACTTTCCTCTCCAGTCTGTTACAAACCTGATGTTTATGACAGACCCCCGCACTCTCCTTATGCAAGTCTTCCCCCTGCTCACCCTTATTCCAACTCACTGTTTGAAGTTTATCAAGACCTCACTCGTTCATGCATACCTGGCCTAGTTTCAGATTTGAAACGACATTGTTCTGAGATTTCTTCCATTTGATCACCCCTTTAAAACAAATCATGACATTACTCTGATGGGTGTCAGGCTCAGCTCCTGCAAGCAATCCAGGAGTGACCTCTGACACCAACATTTCTGGTGTCGTTGCCGGGGATGAAGTTGAATATTTTCCCTGGGATTAAACAACAATGATCAACTGATTCTGAAGGTGCATCAGATATCAGAACTATTGAGATTGCTACTGTGCACCTGGCGAATCCATTGTGATGACTCCACTGGGTAGAACTTGTTCGGTTAGTTGTGGCTTCTAGCAGTAGACACACGCGGTCTCATCCACAGTTGCCTCTGGCCATGCCTGAAGAAAATCTGAAGGTGATCATCAGAAAAGGGAAGACCTCTCAAGAAGAAAGCTCTTCCACTGAACCAGGTATTTCCCCACCTCCTTCTATAAAAACTCCATTTTCTTATTCTCAGCCTCCTAGTCGTCCTTCCTCCGAGGTTTCCCATTTTCTAAATTTCGGAAGTGTTCCTACTGAGTTCTCCTCTCCTGGTCTAGTATCAGAGGGAGAGATCCTTGTCACTCCCCCCTCCCTGGAAGTTGTGCCCCTGCACAGACCTCACACCTCAGAAGGTTTCACTACCCCTCCTTTTATTACTGCTATTTCACAGAGAAGAGCATCTGCACGTTCAGGTCCCTTAGCCTTCTCTCAGTTTTCCCCATCGTCTCCTTCATCTCCCGTTCACACCCCTTCTCCTCCTAGTTCTCCTCCACCTAATACTCCTATGGCTGGTGCTAATCCCCCTCTGAATAGAATGGATGCCATAGTCACTGCTAGATATGCTCCTCCCTTAATCTTACCTCATCCCATGAATCCCCTCCCTACTAGAGACTACTTGAAGTACATGCCTAAGTTCGCGGGAGAGGGAGACATAACTGTGGAGGAGCACTTGGCTGCTTTCTATAGTTATGCAGACAACCTGAATATTGAAAATGAAGATGTATGGATGAGAGTCTTTGTCCAGAGCCTGGATGGTGAGGTGAGGAAATGGTTTAGAGTATTGGCCCCCAGATCTATTGCTAGAATTGAAGCCCTAGATAGTGTTTTCCTCAGGCAGTGGGGAGACAGGAAGGATTATATGTATTATATGACAAAGTTTGGGGCTCTGAAGAAAATGGAAGGAGATTCTATCTCTGACTTCTCCAAAAGATTCAATAAAATGTATAACAAGATTCCTGCAGAGATAAAACCCTCAGAAGCCTCCACCCAAATTTCCTATGTTGGTGCGTTTGACCCAGATTTCTGTCTTTTATTAGGAGAAAGAAGAGCCACCTCCTTAGCTCAGATGCAAGATGTAGCTATAGAAGTAGAATCCAACATATTAGCAGCTGACATACTGAGGAACAAGGCCGACGTAGATAGAAGAAAGGGAAAGTCGGAAGCCTCAACTTCGGGCCCATCGCTGCCCCACCCTCAAGTGGATGAACTGACCAAGGTGATGAAGATTCTGTCAAAAGAGATGGAGAGACTGAAGGTGGAAAGGAAGCAAATGAACAAGGGCCCTTAGGGCACCGAGAACAAAGGGGTTTTCAGAAGGCCAAATAATTTTTCTCCTCCAACTATGCACAAAGAGAAGGGAAGAGACAGGGACGACCAGAGAATTCAGGCTCCCTTTCAGAACAATTTCATGGCCGATGAAGAAGAAGGGGAAACAGACTAGCCTGAGCCTAAAATCGACTGCTTAGAAGTCACTCCCCCTTTCTCTCATCTGACCCAATCAGCATACGAGGAATCTCTCATGAACAGTCAGTTAAATGAATTGAGCAAAGAAGACAAGACTAGTGGCGGTCGAGGCAGGTATAACCTGAGGTCCGACAAAAAGAAAACAATACCTGATGTTCCCGAGAAGTCCACTAGAACAGATAAATCTGCTAATAAAGTAGTAGACGCTCACAGAGGTAAGAAGGCCCAATCTCTCTCTCCCATTGTCCACAATCATGTTCCTGAAATAAGAGAAATTCCAAAGCTTACATCTTCTTTTAATTTCGAGCATGAGATCCAAAAGATCAGAATCCCTGTGCCCCTCACCGAGCTAATCAAACATGAAGGATTCAAAAAATGATTCTCTGAACTTTTGAAATATGAAGCCTCATGCCCCCCCACAGACTTCATAAACCTCCAAGATGAAAGGTCGGCAGTCGTCCTAGGCCCCATGGTAGAAGACAAAGATGATTCATCCCCTCCTTTCTACACATCCCTGAACATACATGATAAAGTGTTGCATAATTGCTTAATGGATTCAGGGGCTTCCCACAACCTCATGCCCAAATCCATCATGGAAGAGCTAGGATTAGAAGTCACCAGAGCCTATCATGACCTCTATTCCTTTAAGTCCAGGAGGGTGCAATGTTTGGGAGTCATCAAGGACCTGGTAGTTTCTTTGTTTCAGCTGCCCATGAAGAGTATGTTCATGGATATTGTGGTAGTTGATGTTCCCCCCAAGTTTGGCATGTTGTTGTCAAGATCATGGATTAAGAGACTTGGAGGGACGTTGCAGATGGATCTCACATATGCCACTATTCCAGTCTTTGGAGGGGAACATAGGAGATTGTACAGAGAAGCCCAACTAGCCTACATAGCCAGTGATGAAGCAAACCCCACCAATCACCCCATCTTTGCACTTGACACTGACTTAGGGTATAGTTTGCTACAGGTCCCTGAGACTCCTAAGGCCCCTTTGCAGATTAGAAAAAAACTCATTCTCAATCAGGAGATGCCTCCTCCAACCACCTCTGTTTGGAAGATGTTCTTTGATGGAGCTTCTTCCAGTACGGGTGCAGGTGCCGGGGTGGTATTCGTGTCCCCTTGTCGAGAGACCATATCTATGTCATACAATTTGGAATTTGAAGTCACCAACAACGTGGCAGAGTATGAAGCTTTGGTTCTGGGATTAAGAGCTACAAGGGAAATGGGAATTAAGGAGATGGTTGTGTTTGGAGATGCAGAATTGATCATCCAGCAGGTAAAAAATGTTTATCAGGCTAAGCATCCTCGACTAGATAATTACAGAAACATGGTATGGGACCTAGTTGATAATTTCTTCTTGGATTTTAACATCTCTTTCATTCCAAGGGAAGGAAATGCTCTAGCCAATTTTTTAGCTTTCACAACTAGTTTGTTTGAGGTTCCCACGCTGCCCACTACCAGATCCAATATAGAAATAAAATATAGACCCTCGGTACCAGACAATGTCAGACATTGGAGGGTATTTGAAGATGATCAGGAGATCGAAAATTTTCTTCAATCCATTGATAACTTTTCTGCATTCCACATAGATGAGGATCCTGACATTGAGGGAGCACCTGACCATCACCCTGGAGAGTTTTTGAATAAAATTGATGACCACTAGATTATTCAGCTGCCAAGCAATCACATATTGAAAGTACTAATCCCATTAGAAAGGTTGTTCGATGGGAACGATGTGGTAGTAAAAGGAAGAGTTTTAGGTGACGAGGATGACACAGCTGAGTGCAACATAGGAACACCAGAGAATCCTAAGTTTTTCATATTGTCAAAGAGTTTGACCGAGGAGCAGAGGGCTGAATATACTGATTTGTTGAGGGAGTTTGTTGATGTGTTCGCGTGGACCTACGAAGACCTCAAAACATATGACACATATGTCATTGAGCACAAGATCCCACTGAAAGAAGAGGCTAGGCCATTCAAGAATAAGATGAGACAAATAAATCCCATGCTGCTACCTGTCATGGAAAAGGAAGTAAAGAAGCTGCTAGATTCCCAAATCATTGTCCCCTTGAGATATTCCGACTGGGTGGCCAATTTGGTCCCAGTAAGAAAGAAAAATGGCGAAATCAGACTCTGTGTTGATTTCAGAAACCTGAACGGGAGATCAAGGAAAGATAATTATCCCCTTCCCAACATGGAGCACATATTGCAGAAGATCACTGGTGCTTCCAGGATATCCATGATTGATGGTTTCTCTGGTTACAATCAGATATCGGTCATGCCTGAGGATAGAGAAAAAATAGCCTTCACCACTCCTTGGGGCACATTCATGTATGCCAAGATGCCTTTTGGGTTGATGAATGCAGGAGCCACATTCCAGCGAGCCATGGGCATAGCCTTCATCGGGGAGAAAGATAAGTTTGTGGTGATCTACCTAGATGACATAACGGTCTTCTCCAAGACTGATAAAGAGCACCGCTGTCACTTGAAGAAGGTTTTTCGGAAATGTCGGAGGTATGGCCTATCTTTAAACCCCAAGAAATCATTGTTTGCTATGCAGGAGGGAAATCTATTAGGCCATATAGTATCAGCAGAAGGGGTGAGAATTTATCCTAGCAGGGTGGAAGCGATTAAGTCCCTGTCACTCCCCAGGTCCAAAAAGGAGGTTCAGGCATTTTTGGGGAGGATTAACTTTCTGAGGAGATTCGTCTCAAATTTTGTCGAATTAGTAAAGAACATCACAGCCATGCTCAGGAAGGGAAATGAATTAAAGTGGACCACTGAACCCAGGGAATCCTTTATCCAAATAAAGAAGGCGTTGACTGAGGCACCTGTGCTAATCAGTCTCGATTATTCCAAATATTTTTTGATATTTTCTTTTGCTTCCTGTGATACAGTAGTGGCAGTTATGTTGCAGAAAAATGATCAAGGGCAAGAGAAGCCCATTTCTTTTTACAACAAGGCATTGAGAGACGCAAAACTCCAATATGAGATCATGGAGAAGCAGGCCTATGCCCTGGTGAAGGCTCTTAAATCTTTCAAAGTCTATGTATTGCACTCAAAAATCACTACATATGTCCCCTCAACCTCTATGAAGGACAGTCTTATACAGCCTGACATAGACGGGAGGAGGGGTAAATGGATTGCTAAGATCCTAGAGTTTGATCTGGAGATTAATCCCACCAAGTTGATAAAGGGGTAGGGTTTGGCCAAGTTGCTGGCTGAATCCAACTGCAAGGACCTGGGAATTAACTTCATCAATAAACAAGCTGAGTCATCCAACAAGCAGTTCCAGGGTGCCCTATCACTAGCATCATGCCCCTGGTACAAGGATATCTTGTACTTTCTGCAAGAGTTAAAGCCCCCTGATGGCTATGGAAAAACTAAGGCCAGAGCTTTAAATCTCAAGGCGGTTAGATATTGCCTCATCGACCAAGACCTGTACTGGAAAGACCCTCTAGGGGTATTACTAAGGTGTATAGACCCGCAGCAAGCCCAGAAGGTTATGTTCGATTTTCATAGCGGTCTCTGTAGAGGTCATCATTTCTGGAAGACCAAAGCTCACAAGATCCTCTGAGCTGGGTATTACTGGCCCACTTTATTCCCTGATGTCTGCAGAGAAATCAGAGCTTGCATCAAGTGCCAAAAGTTTTCAGGAAATCAGTAGCTCAAATCTCTACCATTAAAGCTGGTAGTAGTCTCAGCACCCTTTCAGCAGTGGGGATTAGACTTCATTGGAGAAATTCATCCTCCCTCAAGTGGCCAACACAGATGGATTCTGACTGCAACCGACTATTTCACCAAGTGGATAGAAGCTGTCCCTACCAGAAGCACTTCTCACAAAGTGATTATCAGCTTCCTGGAAGATATCATGGCTAGATTTGGCTGCCCTAGCAAAATTGTCACTGACAATGCCTCGCCCTTTCGGTCTGAGCCTCTGGTCAAGTTCTGTGAATAGTTTAGGATTTCTCTGATTCACTCTACTCCCTATTACCCGCAAGGAAATGGACTGGTAGAGTCTTCCAACAAAATCTTGATCAATCTAATTAAGAAATTGTTGGAAGATAATAAAAGGGCCTGGGACTCAAAGCTCAAATTTTCTCTCTAGGATGATCGGGTGACAACCAAGAAATCCCTGGGCATATCTCCTTTCCAACTTGTTTATGGAATAGAGGTCGTTTTCCCCACTCAACTCGCCTTATCTGTGGCAAATTTCCTCCAAGACTTTGAAGGAGAACCTAACCATGTGGTCAGAAGGATTCATCAGGTGGTGGAATTGCAGCAGATCAGAGAACAGGTCATGAACAGAGCCTACAATCATCAGCACAAGATCAAGCAGGTTTTTGACAGGAAGATCAAAAAGAAAGAATTCGAGCAGGGTGATCTGGTGCTCAAGTGGGATGCACCCAGATAGAAAAAGGGAAAACACAATAAATTTGATGCCCTCTGGTGCATGCCTTTCAAGATCCTTGAAGTATTTTCAAATAACACTTACAGGTTGCAGGATCTGGATGGAAAAGAAGTTTTTAATGGCCCAGTAAATGGGCATTTCTTAAAGAAATGTTTTTTGTGAGCCACAGTCGGCTCTTTTTGTTTTGTTTTGTAAATATTGTTTTTGTTTTCAGCCTAATAAATGACTCCATAGCCCAACAGCAAGGCACTGAATCTGCAAAAGTGTTCTTAGAGCATCACAGGGACGACTCTATCCCCCATGGAGCCAAATGTTAGCGATATTTCTGGTATAGGGGTAAAATGCGAAAAGAATGGGTTAAAAACCCACTTGTCCTAAAGTTCAGAACGCAAGCACTCCTGTGGTAAATGGAAAGTGGATCTGGACAGCAGAGATCAACGTGCCCGGATCAATGGTGTACGGGCGATTCCGGACCCCCCCTCCTTTCTACCTTTAAGCGGAGGGGGGGTCCAGAATCCAGGGCGCATATCTTTGATGGATGAGATTGAGGCACCCGGATCAATGGTGTGCGAGGCGATTCTGGACCCCACCCAGCCTTTCTACCTTTAAGGGGAGGGGGGGGGTCAGGAATCGGGCATGCATCTTCCCGACGGCTGAAATCAACACGCCCGGATCAACGGCGCTTAGAAGATCCCGTCCTTCTCAGCTGCTTTGGTCTTATCCAGCGTGGGCCCCCTTCCCCGTCATGTAATCTCCTGCGCCATCTGCTCTCTTCCTGGCCGTGCGATGAGGCTCGTGCCTTTTATCCCCTTCGTCATCCTCCGGCATCTACCCATCTCCCCCCTCCTGGTCCGCGTGTCCCTTCTCCCATCTCATCATCCACTCATCGACTGCCATGTGTCCCGCTCTTTTCCACGTCAGCCTCTTGCTAAAAGAAAGCCCATTATAGTTCCTCTTCTGCTCCCTCCACCTATGTCATTCTGCCATGTGTCCTCCCCTGTAACCGCTCTCATACCTCATCACTTCCTATCTCATCCTCACAATCCTGGCACTACCATTCCCATTGTACGCCCCATTCCTCGCGCTGGCCTCCACACATATACATCAGGCCGTTCAAGCTCATCCAGGTGGCAGCGCAAGAGTCCTTCCACGTCCCAAAGTGTTGATTTGGCCAGGTCGTCCTCACGCCCCATGAAGAAGTTATTGAGGTAGTTGGTGGTGGTTAGACATCAGCTCCACCATAATGGGAAAGTCCGGCGATGAATTAAAGGCATGTTGATTCGCCCATGAAACTTTTAGGAGTCCGATTGCATCTTCCATAAGTTGCACGATCATTCAGAGACTGTAGGTGCTGACTATCAGAAGCCATGCAGACGCAAAGCTTTCAATGCAATGTCTCAATTCTGTTGTTGTTGTTGTTCTGAGTATATGAAGGCGTTTTCGCCATTTTTGTATCTATCGATGGTAGAGAGAAGCTCCCGACTGTAAAGTTTTAACAACCATTATGGTTTCCTGGTTATTCCTCTGTGTTTGAGATTTTTTGTTTTATGACAAGCAGTTCTCCTTTTCCATCTATGTTTTGTCTCATGCCGGAGAGTTCATGATCAAATGATTCGTGTGAATTGTTGCATTTATGTTATGATAAAGGATTTGTCGTGACATTATTGTATTCTATGGTCTTCTGTGTGTGAATGTAAAAGGATCTTGCGTTCGGACACTTTCCTCTCCAGTCTGTTACAAACCTGATGTTTATGACAGACCCTCGCACTCTCCTTATGCAAGTCTTCCCCCTGCTCACCCTTATTCCAACTCACTATTTGAATTTTATCAAGACCTCACTCGTTCATGCATACCTGGCCTAGTTTCAGAGTTGAAACGACATTGTTCTGAGTTTTCTTCCATTTGATCACCCCTTTAAAACAAATCGTGACATTACTCTGATGGGTGTCAGGCTTAGCTCCTGCAAGCAATCCAGGAGTGACTTCTGACGCCAACACCCCGTATGCCAGTGGGTATTGAGGTGTTCCATACATCGGTGGTGGTTGGGGTTGTGGACCATGGTGTGTGGTGGCACCTATTAGTCCATCTGTTGAGTGAGACATCCCAGGTTTGTCTTGGCCAAATGGAACAGTTTTTGGAAGATCAGAAAGTACCGTGTATAAGTATCCTAAATGTGCATAGACGAGGTCATACTATTGGGATTTACTGATGGCTTCATCTTCAGATTGAGGGAAGGTGGAGGCTACATCCTTACCGAGGAGAGAGACAAGTGATCTAAGAAACTAGTCGAGACACTGTTGCTTGGTGGTTTCTGCTTTGCACAAACTACGTATCCTACAAAACTCGTGAATGTGGTCAGCGATGTGTGTGGCTGAGGTTTGTTTGAAGTTAGAAATTAGTTCTAGACCATTGTCGTGGCGGATGGGTAATTGGAAGAAGGTTAAGAATGCTTTGGCCAATGACTCAAAGGTTGCGTGTGACCCTGATTTTTCTTCAACATACCATTTAGTCGATGGGCCAGTGAGTGTGTGTTGAAATAATCATAGTCTAATGGAATCATCCATAATGTCTTTGGAGGAGAACCATGGGTGAAAGGTCATGACATGGTTGGCAGGGTAATCCCTTGCCTTTCCTTCAAACTTTGGTATGTCTGAAGGTGGTTTGGTTGGCATTGCAGGCCATGTGGGATCATGCAATATGGGATCATTGGTGAGTTTAGTGAGATCCGGTATGTTGAGAGAGGCCAAATATGACATCTGCAGTGGGGGGGGAGGATTAGCTCCGGCCATATTGTGTTGTGAACCTGACCCTTGAGGGGGGCTAGGTGGGTTGGTGCTCCCTCCTTGAGAGGAAGTGGGTCCCCCACTTCCATGTAAAGGAGAGTGAGTGAACAGATGACCTTGGGAAGTTGACCCAAGTAATGTAGAACCAAGCAAAGCTAATCCTAAGATAGTAGCACTCATAGGAGTGTGTGAAGGAGGTGTCGATGAGTGTGCATGACCAGATAATCCCCCTAAGATAGGAGGGAGGTTGAGCAAGCATCGTGAACAACGGAGGTTCTGTGGTTCCCCTATGATGTCAGACTAGCTGTGTGAATGTGTGCAAAAAGTGATGAGAGTAATATAGAACCAAGAGTCTTTACGTTGAATGTTTTCACAATATATATATCCAAATCAAACTGTAATCAGATGTGCATCATACATAAAATGAGAAAGAAGCATATATGTGGGTAAGTGGGTTTTGTCCACGTGGGAGAATCAAAAGAAAGAAAATGCTCGTGTCCTAGAAGACGTCACATCCTTCCTCTCAAATAGCACTGGACCTTCCAATAGTACTCAACAGTGGGGTCTGAAGTCACCGGAAGAGAAACTAGTGAAGGATGAAATAATTGGTTATAATGAGGGGTAAA
>JZKD02S0378367.1:204032-237752 GCA_000966675.3 Picea glauca | reverse complement strand
TCTTCCTCCAAGGGAAGGCTCTTGGACCCTCACAAGCTTGCTCTCCTTACAACAAAGAAAATGAAAATGATGATGAAAGAACTCCTTACAAATCCACTCAATGGTGAGATGGATTACTTAATGAAATGGTGCCAATGTGCTCTTGTCAAGGATGGAGTCCTTAAAACAATATAGGCAGCATAACATTACTTTGAATTCCTTGAGAAAATGAGGTGCATTCATGGATTTTTATAGCATTGCATTGGGTTATTGTATAACTTCTTTGTAGTGTGAAAAGAGGCCATTTAGGGCATTATTAAGTCTTTGACCAACCCACCAGTCGGATCCAACCCTGATTTGAGGGTCAAATCATCTTGGGAGCTGAACCATAAGTGGTTGGGAGGCCGACCACTTTCATAAATGCGTCGTTTAGCAGGTGCGCAGCTTTTTGCGCTAACAGTCGCGCATCGTGTGCATATGCGCGCTTTCTACATTCCTGTTCTGCACATGTGCACGCGCGCCCAATGTCTGCAAAGCGCTCTTCAATTTTCCACTACTTTGTATAGTTTTTTGACATTTTTGAATGTTGTGGTATTAATACAGGTCCATGAATGACTTCATTATTGTTTGACAATGGTGAGTTCTTGTAACCATGTGCGGACGAAATTTCAGTGATAACACTTGTCCCAATACTTTGTTTATTTATATCTTTGTTAATTAATGTTTCTACATTTATAACTAAATAATAAAATTGATATATAGAGATGGTATATTTGTAGCATTGTTTGTATAGGTTCTCTTTCATGCCAACTTTGGGAGGAGACCCGCAGCTTAGGAAGCTACAAAGTTGAAGGAATTCTACATCAGATGTTAGTGCCTAAGGTACACTTACCAATATTACTTCTTCTTTTTTTGTCTTTCTATTCAGATAGTTTGGGGTCTTTTAGGATTAGGAGTGTCTTTTAAGGGAAGTCAGTGGTCTTCCTATATTTTGACCCAATATAGTAATAGGGATATTTTCCCCGCTAGCAAAATTGGTGACTCCACTGGGGAGTCTCTCTAGGGTCTTAGTGGGATGTTTCTAGTTTCAAATAGTTTTTCCAATTCCTTTTGATTTTTTTCAAGTTTATTGAGTCAATTTAGGGTCTCTAGTCACCTTCGAGGTGGCTACCAACTTTCGCTTCCTAGTTAATCTTCCAAGTATTTTTATTTTTGAAAAGTCTCATAGGTGTACACACTCTTCTTTTTCTCATCTCATGTACATACACAATCTGCACAAATAGAAATCTTGCGTACATATGCACGTTGTTGGTGAAACATCCCGTGTCTATGTGTAATGAAGTTTTTAAAAAAAAGAAAAGAAAGAGGATTCTTTCTCTTTCTTGACATAAGCCTTTCGCTTCTAAGGCCTTTCTTGAAATTTACAAGGTCTATGTTAGTAGTCATAGGTTGGGTTAATGATTCGGTTTTAACTTGTTTCTTGATATTCTTGTTTTCCTTAGAGGTTTAGAGTGAGATTTCAATTTTTAGGTCCTCCTCTGGGTTCTTTTGAATCCCCGCATTTACGCAGTTGGCCTAGGGTATGTGTCAATCTTAGGTTCTTTTCTCTCTTTATCCTATTTTATTCTTTGAAAAAAAAAATAATCTTTTACTTCTGTTTTTCTTCTTTAAGCACTTCAAAATATCAAAAAAAAATTGCATTTAGTTTGGTAGTGTAGCATAGGTTGTTTGTTTGCAAAAGAAAAGAGTTCCAGTTTCAAAGTTATTTCTTGTTTTCCTGAAAGTATACGTAGTTTTTCTTCATGAAACGAAAAATATATTTTAGGAAACTTTCAATTATAAGATCTTAGAACATTATTTTGAAAAGTTGACATTCACAAAGATTTACAAGCTTTTTCTTTAAAATTTGAAGTATCTAGTTTTCTTTTTCATATAAATGCTCGAAATGTTTCTCCTCTTTTCGTCTCTTCCAAACACAACTAGTTGAAATTTCATATCCTTTGACTAAATCAAGCCCATAAAATTAATGCTTAACTTAAAATCTATTAGAGTTTCTGGTTGTAGGGTTCACCGACTAGTTTAGGATTTTAGGGCCTTGAAATAGGCGGGAAGAGGAAACTCTTCAATGCCATTTAAAAGAAACATTGAAGTTTGATATAGGGGTGTCTAAAGTATACCATCGTAAGAGTTAGTAGAGACACCCCTGTAACATAGGGGTTAAACACGATGTCAAGTAAGGAAAGGTAGAGGAGATAACCCCTCCAAAGTCGAACCGATCGTACTGGGGATTGTATATTAAGGGTCTTTCTTTGGAATCACACCAATTTCATTTGACTATGGAGCCTCGTGGACCTCGAATTTGTTTAATATCCTCAATTTTATTCCATACCAATTGCTTTCGGCACCCTTGAAGGGATCCAGACTTGTTATCCTTCTCATTACAATCAACCCGACTATCGAATGTACCTGCTTGGTGACTGACTGCGAGTTGGTAACCTAGTTTCCTATTTTTAAGAAATTACACAGGTGATTGTGGGGGTATACCATGATAACTAAGGAAGATGTCAAATCGTGCTTTGAATATTATACCCGAAAGGTGCTTCCTTGTTCGATTTTCACTTGCACCGGTAAGTTTCTCTAGTGTCAATTGGCATAATTGTCCTTCCCACTAGTTAGTTTTCTTGTTGATTTTCCTTTAGGAAATTTTAGTGTGTTCTCTATGATTCACACTAGCTAAACCTTACAGTGTCGGTTGATCATTTCATAAAGTGGAAGATCAACAACTCTGTCGTTCGCATAGGCTTCAGGGCATGTCATCGGTTACTTTGTAGCCACCTCCACCACCGTTGAGGTGCAAGATTGATCAAGAAGGATCCTTCAAATCTATCGGGCCACAATAAACTGTACATGAGCCATCTCTGAGAGAATAATTTCCATCCCCAGAGGAATCCATCATTTCTGACCTCGAGACCGAAGGTTTCACGCCAACAAATCCTCTGATCACTGACTTATCGACGTCGATTCTAATTTAGATAGTCCCTCCATAGGTGACTTCTCCTAAATGATAGTTTATTCGGCGAGGGACGATGGAAGAAAATGTTTCTACTTCATCAGGGAGTCCTCCTACTCCCATTACAACTGTCACTGGAGGGGGCATTGTACCTCCTTCTCCAGCTCTACCTGCCTAGACAATGATTGTCCATACACCCACAAATTTGGGCAGTGGTTTGACTCCTTCGATGACTTCAAATACTGTTACATTTAATCAAAATGCTTTGGGTGATCCCTTGTCATATGGGATGCTTGGTTTTGAATCTAATTGGGTTCTTACATACTCTACTTTACATACCATGGGTCTAGGGGAAGGGATCTCTAATGCTACCTTCCAAGGATTCATCGTGGCACCACCCCATTAAATGATATTCCTTACAGTGGGGGTGACATAACACCTCTGTCCCCTTCGCTCGGTGGTGTGTTTCAACAGCCAATATGGCCTAATGCCAACTATAGTTTTTTTGGTGCAAGGAGCCAGGCACCTTCATCCTACATGAATATGATGGGATCTATGTCATATTATTTGTTTGGTGTGTTTGGAAATAACACTTTTACTTCGTCTTCTTTCTCGACTGGGGGAAACGCCATCTTTAGTCAACAAAACCCTGCGCAATGTTTCATTCTTTCATAGGGAGATATGACATGAGTTTACTGCATGCAAGGTCTTTGGAATCCTTGTCTTGTCTTGATTCCCTAGAAAGGGATGTCAATCGAGGGAAACCCCTCCGACACTATGTGGAACGCTGGGAAAATTCTAGTACCTATGTGAGGAGGGTCAGTTGGGGGCATCCCCAACCAAGGTTTTTGGAACATTGTACAAGGATAAATTCATCCTCAAGTGATGTAATATAACTTTGGGAACCGACCGATGATACAACATCAGACGCAAATCCCTTTCACTGGACTGGGCCATCATGACATATACCAAAACCCTGGCCAAAAGTCCAACTTTTCCTGACAAACTGATGCTAGCCAAAATCCAAGTCCCTCTTTTCATGTAAATACTCCACAATTGAGACTACCCTTTCTGGCAAATCTGCATTTTCTAGACTTGTCAATATTTTTAAATGACCCAATTTTTCATTATCCGCATTGGCCCCCATGCCAACTAAGTTTCCTTCCTGCATTCCTAAGTTTGATGGAAATCCTGGCAAATATTTAGGTGATCATGGGACTAATTTTCACTTGTGGTGCTCATATAACTCGTTGAAAGATGACTTAGTTCAATTGCTCTTATTTCAATGCACTCTTATAGGGGGTGTAGAGAAATGGTATGCTCGAAAACTCGAAGTATTCTTACTTTAATGACCTGGCTATGGTTTTCTTGAACCATTTCCAATTACTAGTGAGATACGATGTCGACACTCCTTTGTTGGATAACTTCAAGAAGACTAAATCCAATCATATCTCAGATCATATCCAGGAATGGCGGCAACGAAAGAGTTTGATTAAAGTCAAATTCCTTCCTACATTCTTTCTCGAGTGGTTCTTAATGTCTTTGGTTCCTTACGTATCCAAAGATGTAGCAACGTCTAGGGTTTCTTTTGAAGAAGAGGCTATTATGAGAGCCCAAAAGATGGAATTTATTTACTCTCAGTCTGACATGCTTTACGAGATCTTACCCGATGCACCATGGTCAACTCTCAACAAATCCAAACAAAAGTTTGGGCCCCACGCTAATGGAATAGTGGGCTCAACACAAAGAAATTCCATGGATCTATTGTCTAATCAATTACAACAATTATCGATTCAACAGACTGTGGCCAGCCAAACTCATAGTTTGAATTCTCCTACAACCCAAACGTCGGATGTACACAGTGTGCAATTGACAACTCCCAAGGCTAACCAACAGACCGAGGGAAAGAAGAAATGGAAAAACATGAAGGGTAAGGGGGATAAAAAATCTACTAACAATGTTGGTGAGGGAAAAAATGAAGAGAGGAAGGTGAATTTTATGTGTAACCTTTGCATGGATGACCACTTAACTCAACTATTCCCTCGTCTTGCAGAAGCCCAGAAGATATTGGCACAACAACATCATGCTGTATTGACAAACACTTTTCCACAAGGGAAACATATGGCTCAAGACTCTGCATCTACGAGGATGGTTAGGGGCAGTCAGGGACCCCCCACTTCTAATCCAAACAACCTGACCATAAAAACTTCCATGATGAATGTTGAAGCTCATTTATCAACCAGGACTCATGACTACAAAACGTCGGAATATGCTGAGAAGGAAAAAGAGGCCTCCAACCCATTGAATATTCTTCAAATTGATAAGACAATGGGATAAACAATGAGTCACATCCCTAAAGGTGCGTTCAAGAAAGATTCTCAAAACCCAAACGAGAGGGTTTCTCATAATTACTCCATTGTGGAGGATCTGAAAAAAATTACTTTTGTAATGTTTACTCTAGAGGTTTTCCAGAGTTTCCCCTCATAGTGAAAAGCGTTGTTGTCCACCTTGGGAGTAGCAGAACCCAGTAACTCAAGAATGATATTTTTTTATCTCAATTACCTTAAACCTCATATTCCTCACCATGTATCCTTTCAGATAGTAGTGGAATACACCACATAATTGTTAACATGGAACATTTTTCATTTGGTGGTTGATGAGGGTGACTCAACATGCGTGATGTCATTAGCATGTTGGAGGGCCATCAAGAAGCTTGAGTTGTCTCCATCACCTATGTTGCTTACGGATTTTTATGGTCGATCGTTCAGACCACACGGTATAATTCCCTCTTTTCCCGTGCAGTTGGAGGGTAAAATTGTTAATCCCTAAATAGTGGCACATTACCCCTTAATTGGGGAACATTATATTAATAATGTTATTTTTTTTTATGTCGGGTTAGGTCCATTAGTTGTAATGGTACCTCCTAGTATTTTGTATTTGGAAATTTATGTGGTGTTTAACGAGGTTTCCCCCTCGAAGAGGCTTATTATCTGAAATTATATCTTTTTCAAGGTGGTGAGTACTTATTCTAAGGTTCTTTTTATGCTATTTTGATATTTGGTTCTTAACATTTGGTATTAGAGCTCAAGGTCTTGGGGTTTTGCTTCTACATATGAGACACCTTTTGATTTTATCTATAAATTGTTTTACACAAAGTTTCAAAAGGAACCCCTTGGAGGATATTTATCAGACAAATCAAGGTACGTGGGGTTCAAAATTTATCTCCGGAGGCCTTATACTTTCATAGATATAGCCTGTGTAATATAGGGTTTTGGAATCATCCAGAATTTAATCATTGTGAAAGTTTCGTTATAAATTTTTTTATGTAACATTTCAAACCCTAAAATCCGAAGCGTATCCATAGAAATTATCTGGGTAGCTGTCATAAATTTTTTAGCTTTTGGGGCATCCTACTTTTGTAGATACACCCTCTGCCAGATAGGGTATATGAATAGTCATATTAACTAGTGTCAAACAAGTCTTCCAGGTAAATGTTATAACCCTAAATTTCACCAGACATGCATACCTGGAATCATTCCATCTAACTTGATATATTTTCCAAGCCATCACTAAACAAGCTCTTCTAAAAATCATTGTTTTGAAGATGTACGTGCCCTGCACCACTACTGCCTGTGTACACACACCTGAATATCGTGAAAATGGAAAATTGCATAGGATATTTGTTTTTGGGCTATTACATAACCGTTTGACTACCCATAGCCAGTCACCCCAACCGTTACTATCTTTTTTGGCCTATAAAAGACAGGGTTGGGGTCCCATTGCAGGGAGAAGCAGGAGAGCATAGAAACTCTGTCCATTTCCATATTCCCCCTTTTCCCCAATATTCTGCAACCACATTGTGAGTTTGAGACAGAATTCCCTTTTCCTCCATTGAATGTCCTTGCCATTTCCCTAGAGAGAACTGAAGAGGAGAAAGAGACGTGGAAGCAGTTGGTGCATTGTGAAGAGGAGCCCAGGACCGAGTTCGAGGAGCAGTGTTAGTCTCATATGGTATGTGACTTTTGTGATATTAATATAACGAAGTACTTTTTCCGTCCCACCAAATGACGTCTTAAATGTCAATGATTTGTTTACATTTCTTGTTTATGATGTCTAACCCACTAATCCATATGTAGAATGCATGCTTGTAGTTTCTTGTTTGTCTTTTGGTGAATGCAGTTCAGCCTTGGGAGGAGACTTGCAGTCAGGAAACAACTAAGCACAAAGGGATCGACATCGGACGTAGATTTTAAGTTATGCCTATTGGATCCCTACACTTTGTCTTTTATGTATGATTGTGGGGTAATGTCGGGATAGTTGATAAAAAGTAGGATAATTTAGATGGTTAGCTCTACCTACATTTTAGAACCCTATTGTAGTTCATAGAGGGGTTTTCCCGCTATAGAAGAATTGGCGATCGTACTAGGGAAGCCTTTAGGTTCTTTGGGGATATTTCTTTTTGGGTTCTTTGAATCAGTTTATTCATTATTTTTTGAGTTTCTGTAAGCTTCTGTGACTTTAAGGGATTCTGGTCTTCCATACCAGTACTCCCTGTCTGTGCTTGACTATTGGTTTTCATTTTTTGAGGAGTTACAGAGGTGTACGCGGCCTGCATTAGGTTTGCATGCGTCCATGCGCACCCTTCTCTTGGAAAACCCGCATACATACGCTACTTGTTGAAGTGTCAGTAGCATGCATGTTGATAAATTTTTTGTAAAAAGAAGAGGTAGTCATCCTCTTCCCTGTCAAGAGTCACACTTCACAAGGGTTTTCTTGATCTAGTCCTGGTCTCTATTATAGTAGTCTATAGCCTAGGTCTGACTTCAGTTTAGCTTTCTTTTGACCAAAGATTTCTTTTGTTTTCTTTAATAGGGTTTTTAGACAAGTTGGTGAGTCTACTTTGATTTGCCTTCTTGGTATTGTCAGTGACTCCCTGCAATCTACGATTGGGCCAGAAGCCATTTCTTGGTCTTGTCTTGTCATCGTTTTTCCCTTTTTCTCTTTGGAAGAAAAGAAAAGAATTAATTTTCAAATTTCTTGTTTTGAAGCATAAAACAATAAAACAAATATTTCACTTCTTTGTTTGGTAAAGTAGTTTAGGTTAGTTGCTTTATTTACCAAGGATTTTTTTTTTCTTAAGTTCTTTACTTGAATGCTTAGGACATTAAGTATCTCATAGTCGAGTGAAATCTTGCTTCAAGTTTTTCTTTTCAAATATCTGAGAAAAGTAGTTACGAAAAGTTTGGTGAAAGAGTTTAAATTAAAAAATATTTTGTGAAGAAGAAGTAGTTTTGTTTCCAGTTTCATCTTATGATCTTCTCTTTCGTCTCTTAAAGAACATCACTAGTTTCATTTCTATTCCTTTTGACTTAAGACAACCACTAAAATTAACGCTTAATTAAAATTTATTAGAATTTGTGTTTGTAGGGTCCATCAACGTAGTCTAGGCTAGAGCCTTGATTTAGGATTGGAGAGGAAACTCTTCAAGGCTACAAAAACAAACATAAGAGTCTGTGCTAGGGAGTGCTTGAAATTCCAATAACCATGAAAGTTATCCGGGACCCCCCTCTAACACAGCAAGGATCTTTCGAGGCGACAGATTACAGGAAATTGTGCCCAACTCATATCCGAGAGGAGAAAATTTGATTTTGGAAAAACCAACCATTTCCAAGCTCTAAGTGGAAATTCTTGTTCTGTATAACCCTCTGATCACTGATCTATCAGGGCCCATCATCATACAGGGTCGACCTTACAAGCGTCAGGTACTGTCACAAGAAGCAATGGAAACAAATGTTGCTACTGCTTTAGGGAACACTCATATTCCCTCTATGACTATCACTACAGGGGGTGTTATGCCTCTTAACCAACCATCGTTAGTTCGGGACACTATGGTCTTAACTGCCTCTACCTCGAGCAATGGTTTGATTCTGTCTATGGCAACAATCACTGCTCCTTTCACCCAGAGTAGGACATGCCCTTCGTTCTCATACGAGATGCCTGGATTCGGTATGAGGAGTGTACTTTCCTACTCCACTCTACACACTTTAGGTCTTGGGGAAGGGAGATCCAACACTCCTCTGGAAGGATCCATGGGGGGCACTTCAGCTCCCCATAACACTTTCCCTTACAGAGTGGGTCATATACCTCCTTCATCCCCTTTGCTCAACGGTGCTCACCAGCACTCCGCTAGGTCGAACGTAAGCTATAGTTTGTTTGGAACAGGTAGTCAAGGACTTCCTTCTTATAACATGTCGGTTGGTTCAACACCGTTCTCTTTGTTTGGTGTGTTTGGTAACAACACTTTCTTGTCAGTTGTTGTCTCGGCCGAGGGCAACCCCAGTTATGGACAACAACATCCTATACAAGGTATTATTCCTATACAAGGGGAAATCATAGGAATTCCTTCCTCACAAGGACCTTGGCATCCATGGCAGGGATCAGTTCCCTTGTCAAGGATGTCGATCGGGGGAAACCCCTTCCATAGACAATGGAACCACGAGCAAGGCTCAACACCTATGCCCGTCAGATCGACAGGGGGAAACCCTTCCCAAAATACTTAGAATGCGACGCAATCCCAACCCTTTACGTCCTATTATGGGAATTGACAAATGACATCTCAACAAGCGTAGAATATGTATGCTGGTCATGACCATGGTTATTACCAGAACCCTGGCCAACAACCTAACTTTTCCTGGAAACTTGGTGCCAGCCAAACTCCAGGCTCCTTTTTTCCTGGTTATAATCAACAACCCAAATTACCATTTCTGGCAACTTTGCACTTACCAGACTTGACAAGGTTATTAAATGAACCCATCTGTCATGACCTACATTGGCCTCCTATGCCGACCAAGTTTCCTTTGGACATCCCAAAGTTCAAGGCCAAGCCTAACGAATATCTAGGCCATCATGTGACTACCTTCCATCTATGGTGCTCATCCAACTCATTGAGAGATGACTCCATCCAGTTGCATTTGTTTCAATGAACTCTCATCGGGAGTGTTGAAAAATGGTACATTGAGCTCGACTGCTCAAGATACTCTTCCTTTGACGAATTGGAAATGGACTTTTCAAACCATTTCCAATTACCTGTGAGATACGACATCGACATTGAATTGATGGCCAACTTTGAGCAGACAAAAGCAGACCATATCTCAGAACACATCTGAGAATGGAGATGTCAGACGAGTTTGATAAAAGTTCCAGTCCCACCAACATTCCTGCTTGGGTGGTTTCTTAAGTCTTTGGTACCCTAGTTATCTAAAGACGTCGCAACCTCGGGGGTCTTTTCAGAGGAAGAAGCGATAATGAGAGCCCAACAACTAGAACTGATTTACTCTAAAACTGGTTTACTTTATGAATTTTTTTCATATGCACTAAGGTCGATACTTGACAAGACCAAACAGAGGTCTGGACCACATGCCAAAGGTATTTTTGGTTCAACTGTCAAATCAATTGCAGCAATTGTCAATACAACAGACAACGGCCAGTTAGACCACTAGTTTGACTACTACCCCTACCCAAACATCGGATGTACACAATGTGCAATCGACAAACTCAAAGGCCACCCAGCAGCTTGATGGAAAGAAGAAAAAATGAAAGAAGGGTACGGGGGATAAGAAACCTACCGATAATGTTGGTGGTGGAAACACTGAAAAGAAGAAGTTGAAGTATCCATGTAATCTTTGCAAGGAAGACCACCTGACTCACCAGTGCCCTCGGCTTGTGGAGGCCCAGAAGTTATTGGCACAACAACAACCTACTGTGTTAATGAATCCATTTTTACATGGGAAAAATTTATCTCAAGCCTCTTCAAGCGTGGAAGGGGCTGATCAAGGACCCCCTCCATCTTCGAGTAATCCTTCATCCATGAAAATGTAAATGATGAAAGGTAGCGTTGACATAACAACTAGGACATGCAAATACAGAATGCCAAACACCTCTTAGAAGGGTAAAGAAGCTAAAAAACCCATCTCTTCCTCTCCAGATTGAGAAGATGTTGGGAAAAACAATGACACACATCCCCAAAGGTGCGTTCAACAAAGCTTCCCACAACCCAAATGCAAGGGCCGCCCAAAACTACTCTTTGGTGGAGGATTTGTCACAAACCCCTTGTGCAATGTTAGCTTTGGAAGTCCTCCAGAGTTTCCCTTCCCAGAGAAAGGCTCTATTAGCTACCTTAGGATCTGCTGAGACTTGTAATCTGGGAACGATCATTCTTGATACGACCGAATTAAAACCTCGTCTTCCTTACCATGTAGCATTTCAGATAGTAGTGGATTACACCATGAAAATTTTTACTCGGAACATTTTCCACACTGTGGTGGATGAGGGTGCCTCGACATGCGTGCTATCTTTGGTGTGTTGGAAGGCCATTGGCCAACCTATTTTGTCCACGTCACCTACTCTTATTACCTCTTCCGATGGTCATTCATTCCGACCACATGGAATCATCCCCTTTTTCCCCATGCAGTTAGGTGGGAAGACCGTGTGCGTTGAAATTGAAGTGCTCGATGCGTCTCTCGACTACAATCTCTTGTTAGGAAGGAGTTGGACCTACTCTATCCAAGCAGTGGTCGCGACAATTTTTTGGGTCTTGTTGTTTCCACACAAAGGTCATATCGTGTCCATTGATTAGTTATCCTTATCTTGTCTTGACACTTCATCAGGGGTATCCACGGTCCTGGTGATTTATAACCCTTATCCCGGTATCGTCAACGTAGGGGTTGGTTTTTTCCCACCTTTGATGGGTACATTCGAATACCCGCCTCTAACCGACAATGTCCACTGCATATTAGTTGTCTCCGACCATCCTAGGGCTGGAATCTTTCAAATCTCATCGTTTTGCAAGACTTACTTTAACGATTCATGGAATATTCCTTCCCCATCAGCCACGATAGAAGGGACAGGGCACCATGGCATGTCCATGCCTTGGTCCGCAGGAGAAGTTTCATACTCTATAGTCCAGTAAGATTCTTCCAACCCCAATACGACTCCCACACAGGAGTTATATATGCTTATCGAGCCTATATGGGCTCAAGGTTCCCTCACCGATATCGATTCTTTAGACTTGGTCTTTCCCTCAGACGAGGCGATTATTGAGGCAATGATCAGTCCGGATAGACCCTGGGATGATTTTCATCACAGATCTTACTTCCTCCCAGAGTTAAGAAGAATTGAAGCAATTGAATTCACTCTGACTATGACTGGAGATAAGGCTTGTCCTATCAATCCTTTGGATACGCACGATGTTTATGCTGAAGGAAATATGGAAACCATTTCTCAAATGATACCTATTGATATCTACAGAACCCCTGGCATTGTGGAGAATATCTTCATCAGAGCGGACTTCTCCCCCAAGGAGATTCAAATCTACACAGATATATTTAAAGAATTATGTGATGTGTTTGCTTGGTCTTATGAGGAAATGTCAGGCATAGATCCAAGAATCGTTGAACATGAAATCACGACATATCCTGATGCTAAGCCAGTCCGACAGAATCTTTGTCCAATCAATCCTAGGAAAGAAGAAGCTATTAAGGATGAAGTAAAGAAACTACTCCAAGATGGTTTCATCTACCCCGTCCAATTGACTCAATGGGTGTCAAATCTCATTCCAGTCAACAAAAAATAGGGTACGATTCACGTATGTATGGACTTCCATGATTTGAACAAGGCATGTCCAAAGGATAATTTCCCCACACCATTTATTGACCAGATAGTCGATGAATGCGCAGGTGTGAAGCCTTTTATTTCATGGATGGTTTTTCGAGATACAATCAGATATAGATTAAGCCCGAAGACCAACACAAAACCACTTTCATTTGTC
This sequence comes from Picea glauca, assembly GCA_000966675.3. Taxonomy (NCBI): domain Eukaryota; kingdom Viridiplantae; phylum Streptophyta; class Pinopsida; order Pinales; family Pinaceae; genus Picea; species Picea glauca. Next base: position 224,937 of record JZKD02S0378367.1, on the reverse strand, counting down.
CGTGGGGTACATTCGCTTATCGGAAGATGCCTTTTTGTCTAAAAAATGTTGGAGCTACTTTTCAATGGGACATGTCTTTTTCTTTACACAACCTCAAACACATATTCGATGCTTATCTTGATGATTTAGCATCACGATATCACAAGAGAGTTGATCATCCCACACACCTCCGACTTATCTTTGAGCGATGTCACTACTACCGGATCCGCTTGAATACAAACAAATGCAGTTTTTTGCGTCACATCGAGTCGTCTGCTTGGTTTCATAGTTTCAACAACAGGGATTATGATCGATCCTCTAAAGGTTGAGGTGATAGTTCAGTTGCCTCCACCATGCACAATCCCTCAGCTTCAGAGTTTATAGGGAAAGGGAAACTTTTTACGGCGTTTCATCACAAACTATGCTGAGATCACAAAGGGTTTCATGTGTTTATTAAAGAAGGGCATTCCTTTCCACTGGGATGAAGCCTCTCAACTCTCTTTCAAAGAATTTAAACGTGCCCTCACATCTACCCCTCTGCTTTGGCCACCCAATTATAATATAGATTTCTTATTGTACTTGGTCGCGGTGGAATCGACCATCGTTATGGTCTTGGTTCAGGAGGATGATTTTCTCTTAGAATATGTGATTTATTACCTAAGTCGAGGCTTGGTTGGACCATAACTCAATTATTCCCACATTGAAAAACTTGTGTTGGAAGTAGTTCATCCTGTCCAACGGTTCTGTCATTACATATTGTTTCACAAAACCACCGTCATTGCCATTGTGAATCCATTTCAATACGTGTTGACATGACGTGTGATTGACAAAAATATCAGTAGATGGATAGATATCCTCTAGGAATTCAACTTGGATTTTGTTTCAGCGAAGTCCAAAAATTCATTGGTCTTTGTAGAACTCATCTCAGAACTTCCGGTCAAATCAGGATATGTTATACCCAAGGAGTCGCCTATCAAAGGAGACATGTTTTTGATCCCATCTTCAGACCCTTGGTACAAAGATATACTAGTATATCTCCAGAATTTGAAGTGCCCTACCTCTGCATCTCATGATGAGCATCTCCATATACGCCATCAGGCGAAAAACTATCTCATAATCAATGACACTATGTATCGTCGAAGTGTAGATTGCATCCTTCGCCGGTGTCTCACCCATGAAGAAGCGAAAATTGTGCTTAATGATTGCCACACTGGAGCATGTGGTGGTCATTTGTCTAGGTTGGAAAGAACCCAAAATAATCTACGAGATGATTAATTTTGGCTGAAATTAATCAAATATTATGTTGAATCGGTCAAGAAGTGCCACCCGTGTCAGATCTTCTCTCGGAATATGAGGGGATACTCTACTCCCATGTTTCCCTTCACCATAGTTGGTCCCTTCACCAAGTGGGGGATTGATTATGCTACATGCAACCCTCATTTTGTAATGGGGCACCATTATATCATCGTAGAAGTAGAGTACCTCACAAAGTGGGTCGAAGCTATGCCAACATTTAAATATGATGGCGAGACTGCAACTCTCTTTTTGTTTAACCAGATAATAGCAAGGTTCGGTGTCCCGAGAGAGATTGTCACTGACCATGGTAGTCACTTTCAGAACAAAATGATGTCTGATTTAACATCAAATCTTGATTTGAGGAAAGAACATTCATCACCCTATACCCACAAGTGAATGGTCAGGTGGAAGATGTGAATAAATCCCTTAAGACTATTCTACAACGAACGATCAATTCGGCTAGGTCAAACTGGCATTTGATGTTGTATTCAACATTATGGGCCTAACGAGCGTCTGTTAAGACTGAAACTGGTTTCTCACCCTTTGAACTCATTTACGACCTAGAAGAAGTCTTGCCTATAGAGTGCCAGAGCCCCTCTCTAAATTTGGTAGTACAGTTATTGCCAGACACTTCACCGCTTGAAGAGCATTTATTATATCTTAATAAGATTGATGAGTAGCGTCGGGATGCGGCCTTGGCTAACGAGGCTCACAAACAAAAAGTCAAGTGTCAGTATGATCGGTCTGTTTGTACTCATATTTTCTCTGAAGGCGACCTTGTCCTAGTCTATGACCAAGATAAGGACCCCCTGGGGGCAGGAAAGTTCAAACCCATGTTGGTCGGACCTTTCATCGTGAAGGAAGTTCTAAAGAAGGGCGCTTATCATCTGGTGTACTTTGAGGGAAATTATTTGGTGGATCCTAGAAATGGGCTCTACCTCAATAAGTATTACTCGTAGATGGGTCGCCTTGGGTGACTTCTTGTAACATATGTATAGTCTTATACATTTTTATTTTTTTATTTTTTTTATTTTTTGTCTTTTTGGCTTTATGGATGTGTCATTTTTGATGTCATATTTTTCATATGGAATATGTCAAGTGAATCAGAGGTGTTCGTTGGGTTTGCAGACAAAACTAGCTGGCACACTCAGAGGCTTGCTTCCGCAGCTTGGGTGATTTTCACACCTCAGGGCCACTTGGTATCTTCAAGAGGTATTTGTTTAGGTGATTCCACAAACAATGTCGTCAAATACAATGCAGTATTAGAGTTTCTTTTTTATGCTTTGTCGCATGGTATCTCTCACCTTCGAGTCTACTTAGATGCTTAGCTAGTTGTGTCTCAGTTAAATGGGTTTTACCACGTTTACGATCCTACACTACACGAATGGTTCCTTAGGGTATGTCTCTTAGAACGAAGTTTTGATTACATTACATATATCCATGTTCCTAGGAGATTGAATCAAATCACAGATACTTTAGCTAATCATGTATCAGATTGGCACATTGCACACATGTAAGAAAAAGCATACACACACAGATGTAAATACATTTCTAAAATAGATGTAATCCATAAGATGTAAAAAGATGTAAAATATGCATATATATATGAAAATATCAGAGTACATGGGTGGGCACAAGCACCTCAAAAATATGTCTAGTAAGAGTCACAGGGCTTATGCCCTCAAAAATATACAAAACTTTCTCTTAGCACATCAGTAGTATAGCCTAGCTAAGGGCGGGGATTTTTGACCCTGCTGTAGTGAACAACAACGTTTTCCAAGTGCCAGAAGAGTGGGACCTAGGTCTGTGGCACCCCAATTACATGAGGTTGCATCGATGGTGGGAGATCCTTGATTTCCTCCATAGGGACTGTACAAGTGATCACGATAAGGTTCTGCTCTACCCATCTCAATACTCTGTCAGCCTCTCTGGCTGGAGGCCCTCCTGCTGTTGCTGCTGTTGGTCTAGCGGCTCCAGCTGGTCCTGCCTCTAGTCGAGGACGCCACCTAGTCCTCAAAAAATCTGTTGGACACATTGGTCCCACATATACACATAACAGATACGTAAGCGTCAGATACTCTGGTATACAAAAGAATTATATATATATATATATAAAGACATAAAATTAAAAAAAATTGAAAAGAAAACTTACCCATCTCTCCTCGCTCCACTCTGGGAGGTATAGGCATGGTAGGATCTCAAGAAAAATTATCCTGTCAAAGGGGTAGTTCTCTATTTCCAAATTTTTTCATGACCACCAGTCAAAAAACTTGTCATAGAAGGCCTCAATGGTCCTCCCTCCCCCCTATTGCGGAAACAACATCACCCATCTGCATAGCACTGGGAGAGACACCTCATGCCCTCGTATAGTCTTGATCAGATAGTTCTTTCGGATTCATCGCATAGGTTTTTGATATTTAATGTTTTGGACAAAACCAATGTGGTCCATCGTATAGTCTCTCAAGGATTGATATTGGGTACCCTCATGAAGAAAAAGGAGCATAAAATGGTCCCAAACCTGAAGTTACAGTGCTCTCGTATCCGACACTCTGTTAGTTGTCTCTTCATGAAATCAATTATGGTGGTACTCCAGTCGAAAATCCATGCATTTATGCATTGTACTGCACAATGCATGTGTGCCCAGGAAGCTTGATGTAAAGCTGCAGATCCAGTGATTCACCCAATAAGTAGAACTATCACTTTGAGTGATAGGTTGTTGATCTTATGTATAGGCACCTGAGAACCTACTTTCTCAGTACCAACCTCGCAATGAAGTCCAATCAACTCCTCAATGTTGTGAGGCCCGAGGGGAAAAGTGCACAAATTGACTGGATCCCCTCTCCTCGAGAAACCAGTCAAGAATTAAATGTCCTTAGTTGTTGGAGTCAACGAATACCCCTCGAGCATGAATGCCTCCACGTCAAGATGCCAGTAATCTATCAATTAATTTAGTAACTTGGGTTGTGCCCTCATAAACAGACACTGGAAGAACTTTAAAAACCCGCATTGTGACAAAACAACGATAGAAGCAAGGTCCTTGGAGACCAAAAAATCAATTTCCTCATGCTCTCTCTCTCTCCAATGAACATACATCCTACAAAATGACAAGTGGTTGGAGAGTTAACTCTTGTTTTTTTTTATTTTTTTCACTTGTTTGAGGGTGTACGCGACCTGTCTTGAGGACAGTCGCGTGTGCACGTGGGTAAATTATCTTCTGCTCGTGTGTACACATAGGTTATGCTTGGACAACCTATGTACATGCAAGGTCGACCTCTTTAAAGGTTAGTGCCCCCCCAAAACACAAAAATAAATGAAAAAAAGGAAGAATGAAATGAAAGAGAGGTTAGTATGTACTTACTTGGTCCAAACAGAAGCTCGTTTCGTCCACTGAAGCTCCCAGAATCAACTATTTTGGCAAAGGGGTGTTTTTTGACTCTTGGTCACTTCTCAATTTACAATGGTGATAATGAGTTGCCATCTTTCTATTTATAGAATTTTTGGCCACTTTTTGTCATTTTTTGGACCCTTTTTGTCATTTTTTCTAGATTTAAAATTGTTTACTATGGTTCTTGAGTTTCTCGGGGGATGTTATAATAAGTGTTAATTTGGGCATTTGGGAAATGTTTTGAGAGTTGGGTCATTTTTAAAGGTCTTTTGGTAAAAAGTCATTTTTTCAACTTTGTGCATGTAAGATAGGATTCCACCTCCACTTGTTGCACCTCGTTGTCTTTTTCTCTTTTCCATAGGATTGAGCCCACCGAATTGCGACATGGAACCCTCACTCCTATTCTAGAAGTGTCGTAATTTAGTGGTAGAGCCTACCTTCACATGGATTCCCTAGGTAGATCCTGGTTTCATTTTGGTGTCCATGTCGTCACTAATGACTATAGGCTCGGGAGTCCTTATTAGTTTTTAATAATTACAAGTTTGAGCCTCATTTGCATGATTCATTATCACTCTTGACCTCACCCTTGGGACTCCCAAAACACAACGAGTCTTCTTTTAAGCCCTTTTCAGACCCTCTAAACATGAAAATATTTCTGAGTGATCTTGTTTCCCTTCATGCTCGCTAAACTAAAATTTGAAGGCACGCCTGTCAGGTGGTAGTTTACCCATTTTTCGGTCTGGATGGTCAAAAGAAAAAACAAAGGTGTACTCTAGGAGCCTCGATTCTCTAGAAGAGTACTCTCAGGTATAATTTTAACCCTTTTTCGGGCCTGAGGGACTAAATCTACGAAAAAGGAACCCCCATGGAGTCTATAGTTAAGCTCTTTTCAGACTCCCTAAAAATGAAAAGATGGCTGAGTGACCCTGTTTCTTCACACTCATTAAATTGGTCTAGAAGAACATTCCTTACAGAGTCCATAGTTAATCTCTTTTCAGACTCCTTAAATATGAAAATATTGTCAAGTGATCTTGTCTTTGTCACACTCATTAAAATGATTTTGAATAGATGCTCGTTCAGTGTTAGTTTACCCCCTTTTTGAACCGACTAGACTACCTTCGAAAAAGGTACCCCAGTGGAGTCTCGTTTTACGCTTTTTCAGACTCTCTAAAAATGAAAAACCATCGAGCTTACCTTCTCTGGGCTCATTAAAATTACATTGAAGGACATTATCATTGTGTCTTATTAATTTCATTTGCATTCCTGCGTCTTTGGCCTAATGTCAGCTCCATGTTTCTCTCAACTGAACCATCTGAAGCATGCCTTATATGCAAGCCTTGTAGCACTTTTCCTCTACGTCTTGACACCTTGACCCATGGAGGATTTTTCCCGGGTGTCCTTTTCCTACATATGTCCCCTTGCTCTAAGCATCAATCTGTTCCTTTCACTTGGAACTAGTATGTCTGTGACACTCGATCCTCCTTTGTAATGTAGCACTCTTTATTATTTTTCAAGCTTCCCAAAATTATTGAAAAAGAAAAAAAAAATCAAATATACCCCAAAAAGAGGAAGGGAAAAGTATTTTCTTTTTGTTGACAGCACAATGATTCGCCCTTGGAAAAAGCACGTTCTTTCATTTTTTCATCAAGCCCTAGGATTCAATATGACATTAGGAATTTTTTCTCGCTACGTAGAGTTATTTCCTCCTCTGTTTGGTTACCCTTCCAAACATATGGAGAATTTGCATTGCCTCCTACATCATGAACTTATCTCAATTCCATGCTGCCCGAGTCTCATATTTTGTCATGATTTCATCCAAGGGAAGTCTTACTAAACTTGAGTTGGCCCTTCTACAGTTTGTGTCTTGTCCTCATGCCCAGCCACCCCGAAAGACCAATCAAGTCCTTGTTCAAAATCAATGAAGTTCTTTGCACTGATCACCAACATACTCTTATCTATTCTCGACAAGCCATCGAATACCTCTGGGTAGTGAATGTGTACATTGATATTACACTCCTACCCAAGTTTTGAAGATTTTGAAGTTGTTTCTCAAGATATGAAGACCTCATCTCCAGCCATCAGGTGTCATTGGCTTCCTGAAGATGGATACCATACATGTATGTATTTTGATTTTTATATTTAGATCCTCTGTGTACTGCTCACAGCTACACTTTATATAGTTATATGACATGGATCTGTAGTGTATTTGATTGGCAGCCATAATTTTATTTCATCCCGAGCATGGGTATGCCTACCTCGGTGAGACAAATTGTTATTTTTGCAGATGGTACCTCCTGAATTTTGGTTCCTGGGCTCACTCGCTTCTCACATCGATGAAGATTTGTAATGTATTTCAGCCATCAGATGTTCTTCTGACCTCAAACATTAGGGGGCATTTGTTATAACCCTAAATTGCACCAGACATGCATACCTAGCATCATACCATCTAACTTGTTATCTTTGCCAAGCCATCACTGAACAAGATCTTCTAAAAATCATTGATTTGAATATGTTTGTTCCCTACACCACTACTTCCCACATACACATGCCTTCTTCCCCACTACAACCTACGTACACTCACAAAATATCGCGAAAATGGAAAATTGCATAGGATACTAGTTTCTGGGCTATTACATAACTATTTGACTACCCATAGCCAGTCACCACAACCGTTACTATCTTTTTTGGCCTATAAAAGAAGGGGATGGGGTCCCATTGCAGGGAGAATCACGAGAGAATAGAAACTCTTCCCATTTCCATATTCCCCCTTTGCCCCAATATTCGAAAACCACATTGTGAGTTTGAGCCATAATTCCCTTTTCCTCCATTGCAAGACCTTGCCATTTCCGTAGAGAGAACTGAAGAGGATAAGGAGATGTGGAAGAAGTTGGTGCATTTAAAGAGGAGCCCAAGACCGCATTCGAGGAGTAGTGTCGGTATCATATTGTAAGTGGCTTTTTTGAGATTAGTATAAAGAAGTACTTTTTCCATCCCGCCAAATGAAATCTTAAATGTCAATGATTTGTTTACGTTTCTTCTTTAGGATGTCTAACCCACTAATCCATATGTAGAATGCATGCTTGTAGTTTCTTGTCTGTCTTTTGGTGAATGCAGGTCATCCTTGGGAGAAGACTTGCAGTCAGGAAACAACTAAGCGCAAAGGGAGTGACACCGGACACAGAGTTTAAGGTATTCCTACTGGATCCCTACACTTTGTCCTTTATGTATGATTGTGGGGTAATGTCGGGATAGTTGATCAAAAGTAGGAGACTTTAGACAGTTATCTCTGCCTACATTTTAGAACCCTGGTGTAGTACATAGAGGGGTTTTCCTTCTATAGCAATAAAACAATTATATCTTCTTCAGTGTGTATCCAAATTAAGTGAGACTAGTTGCATTGGACAATCAACATTCTTTAGTATTTTTGGTACAAGTTTCAAAATCAAATATTATATATTGGGATCTTAGAACGTTATACCAGTACGCTCTCCTAGAAGGGAAAAAACTCAGCAAATTGTGGGGAAGTTACCATAACTTCCACTTGGCACATCAAATTTTGATAAGATGTGTGGCATTGCAGAGAAGAAATATTAAACAAATACAAAAAGAAATTTTTAGACCCATAATGACCGAAACTTTGGAGATACAACATAAGAATTATCGTCTAGAAAAACCACCTCAAAATCGAGTTTTAAAAGTGATACTTGGCCAACATGCCACCAAAAAAGGGAAATTCTACACCAATGAAACCTCTCAACATTCCTACTTTGACTCTTAATGAAGGTGAAGAAATGCGTAGGGACATAATTGATTTTAAACAATAACAAAATATGAACTACAAGGGATGATGGATTCAACTGAAGCTAAGTTGGAGGAAATAAATACTAAGATGGATGGCTTAAAAAGGGAGATCACGGAAGGATTAAAACATTTCCTAATAGAGAGGACACCTAAAAGTGAAAATGTATCCCATGAAATTCATAATGAATACAAAAGGAAGATGAATCAAGAATAGAGAAACTCCAACTTTAGGTTGAAGACCAACCACTTTCCTAAGATCGATATGAGGAAGTTTGATGGAAAGGATCCAATCACATGGATACTTCATATGGAGGAATTCTTTCATATACATGATGTGCCACATACACAAAAGGTCTGAATTGCTTCTTTATATTTAGAACCCAATCATTTTTTGTGGTATCGATGGATTTTTTCACGCAAATCACTTTTCACTTGGACAATTTTCATGGAAGAAATGATAGCACACTATGAGGATACAAGGAGAAATAACTTCTTTAGACAATTGATAAATCTCAATGAAAAGGGTTCAGTTGCACAGCACATCGAGAACTTCCAAAGATTGAATATAAAGGTAACATATATTCCAGATGAGCACCTGATTGATGTATTCATACGAACTTTAAAGGATAACATTCAACATGAGGTTCGCCTAATGCAGGATAGCATTCAACATTCAACATGAGGTAGACCTAACTCAGAAGATTCGCTTGTGAGGGTTCAAAAATATGCAGTAGTAATGTCATCTCTCAAATATTAATTGAAGGTGAGTGGAGAGATCTACTATCTTGCAAGAGTGAGGAGCGAGATCGTTGAGGTAAGCTTCAATAATATGTTTGAGATCATGAAAAGTAAAGGTCATGGAAGGTTGCTCCAGTGTTTTTAAGGATGAAAGGAATTTTCTAGTATGAAAAAGTACCCAAAAGACAAATAAATGTTGTCTTGTGTTGATCCTCAAGTTTGATTTGAATTTGATTATATCCTAAAAATTCATCCATAAAAGAAACAAATTTGCTTCTCGCGCACTTATCAAGAATATGGTCAATGAAAGGAGTCAATAAGTTGTCTTTAGTACAAGTCTTGTTCATGTATCAAAAATTCATACATACACATATGGTTCATTTTTTCTTATTCATGGGAATGGGGTTGAACACCCATTCTGTCAAGGGAACTAGGTAGATGAAACTGGAATTAAGTAGCTTCTCTACCTCTTCCTTAATAACATGGTGCTTCCTGAAATTAACAACACGAAAACATTGCCAAACATATATAACATCCGGATAAGTATTGATCTCATGTTAGAAAATGCTAGCGTCGATCCCTAGCATCTCTCCATACGAACAAGAAAATACATCACAAAATTATTTGAAGAGATCTGTGTAGATCTGAATTTATATAGGTAAACAATATGCATTGATATATACATTCTCAATTTTTCCAGGAATTTAAGGGATGTCGATCGTGAAGGTAGGAGAAATATTCACCATGTTTCCTTCGGTATAAATACCATGTGTATCTAGCAGAACCACAACGTGACCAACCATCTCACTCAAGGTAGATCTAAGGTTATCTTGTTCAATCCTAACAAGCTATGGGAGGAAATAAGAGCTATGATGCATATTGTCCCAAGGCCTATCAGGACCATACATGGCCTCTAAGATGGCTTCCTTTGAAGGTAAAGTATCGTCAAGGAAAACATGCGAACAATATTATTGGGCGGCCCATATGGGATCTGGAATGGGATCCTCCTCATCCATCTACAAGGAGAAAGGATCCAGGTCAACAATAGTGTTAATAATAGCCTGATACACAACATTTGTTGCTAACAATGACATTTCCATCCAATGTGCGACTGATCATCATCACATAGTCTGGGAAGGTAGGGTCCAAGGATATTTGAAATATGAAGTACGAAAATGAATAGACCTCATCGATGATGAAGACCTAATGGAAATGGAATGAATGTGATGGATTGGTGCCATGAAATAAAAGCTACCCATGAGAGAGGAATACATTCTAACACCAACATCCTTGGTTTCCTGTAGATAATTGTCAATCACTGGGATGGAAGTTCCAACTGATGCATTAGGACTAGCATGCACAAAGGAAAATTGATCAATCGTCACCATTTTCCCTTCATGAGGAAAACACAAAGTATGGAAAATAAACAACATGACCATGGTCATAGCATAAGTCTAATTACTCCCTAGTAGTAAATTATAGTCAAGGGGTGCATCTACCACCTCGAGGTTTCCTCAATTTTGGGGCATAATTGGGTAAGTTGATCATCTTTATAAATTCTACAAGGAAACTTCACCTTCTATTTTTCTTTCTTTCCCTCACCAGCATTATTATTTGATCTATCATTGTTAGTGTCATCCTTGGATTTGTTATTATTTTTTCCACCCTTATGATTATTACCTTGTATTTTCTTTCTATTCCCTCTTGGTTTTTGGTTACCATTAGGGTTGGTCGATGATTATACAGAATGCACATCTGTTGACTGAGTGGGAGTGGAGGATAAATCTGAAGCTTGTCCTACTACAGGATGTCTTAGAGACAAATCCTTCAACTGGTTCATCACCAAGTATGTAGACTTAGAATTTTCAGAGCCTATGATGTCATCGACATGAGGCCCAAGATTTTTTCTAGGGTCATAATTTGACCACAGTGCGTCAGGAAGAATTTCATACAACATCCCAGACTAAGCATACACAAGGTCTAGTTGTTGGGTTTGAAAATAACTTCTTCCTCAGATGTTACTCCATATGTAGAAACATCCTTCGAAATATAAGGAAATAAGAACTTAAGAAACCACTCCAAGAGAAATTTTGGACGAATGTAGGATTTTCATCAAACCTCTTCCATCTACACCACTCTTGGATATGGTCTGAGATATGCATGGCCTTATCTTGGCAGAAGGTAGAAAAAATTTCTATGGCCGCATCATAATGAATTGAAAACTAGAAGTGGTTGAGAAAGAAAAAAACCATCTAATTAAATTTGTTGTATGTTCACACCGGTAGCTCAATGTACCATTTCACAACAATCCCCAAGAGGGTGCATTGAAATAGTCTTAAACGAATAGAATCATCATTGAGGGAATTGGATGAGAATCAAAGATGAAAATTAGTAACATGATCACCTATATCCTTGCCACTATTTCCTTCAAATTTGGAATGTCCGAAGGAAGCTTGGTGGGGACGAGGGGCCATTATGGATCGTGACACACCAGCTTATTCATTAATCTCAACAAATATGGAAGATTAAGCGTGGCCAGAAAAGGTATTCTGGGTTGCGACGTCTGAGCCCATGCTCCCGGTAAATATTTGTGTTGAGGGATTGCAAGCCATCCATGGTTTTGTTATATACTATCGACATGTCTGGTAGGTGAATATCCTCCTCCAAACTAATTCTTAATAGGTTGTATGGGCACCATACCTGTAGGGGAAACATAATGAGGGTTATAACCATTGCCCCCAGCTGGAGGATCTCCAAGATAGGGATTTCCCATAGCGTAAAACTGACTCCATATGTTTGGAACTCTAGAGGGTAGAGGTCGATTTTTCATAACAAATGTGTTTGTAGGAATCAACATGGAGGAAGAAGGGGGAAAAGATTGAATATAGGAATTGACTTGTCTGCCAGGTTGAGTACTCCATCTAGGAGCATTTATAATATTATTAGAATGAGAAGGAAAAGGAAGTTGGCCTCCCACCATAGGATTCGTTTGGGGAATATGACCTCTAACAAACGAGAGAGGAGTATGCGGAGGAGCCAAGCCCCCAGGTCCAAAACTAGGATTTACATTAGTTTTTGGAATAGAGGATGAAAGTTGCAAAGTCATATTGGGTATACCAAAATAAAAATGGTTAGAGACCAAATGTATGGACTAAGGATTGTATCCTAGCATACCAAAAAGAGACCCAAAAGGGTTCATTTGTATGGGTTGAGTAGAAACCACAGGCTGTGTAGCAGTAAGGACATGAACCTCTCGTACGACAACCATTGTGGTTGAAGGAGTCAAGGAAATCCCACTAAACATAGAAGGTATAGGATTCGAAGGAATCCATGTGTCGCTCAGACTTGACTCAGTACCCATAAATGGATAATCACAAGTCTGGGAGGTGGAGATATATGTACCATGTTTATTAACTTTACAACTTTTAGAAGGAAACTTCGGTAAAGACTCAAATGCAGTGGTAAATTCAACAAATGACTAGAACTACAAGGAGGTTGGTCTTCATCCATGATGACTCCAGACTCGATATGTGAAACCAAATCTTAAGGCCAACTAACAATCATAGAGCACACCAAAATAAATAAAAAGGCCAAATGCACATAAACAATATATAGTAGTTGAAAAGGGATCTCCCTCACTAGAGTAGTTATGCCTTTCCCAAGAGGGGCCTGAGACTCCCTTCAAAATATTGGAGGTATCAAAATCAATTATAAGATCCCTCTTTGGATTAACAGTGCAGTCAGTCAGATCCCCCTGAAGAGGTAATCCTTCATAAAGGTTTTGTGATGTCCGACCCTTATGTGACTCAAAGTACCTTAAAAATAAATCCTTCAAGTAACCTATGTGGTTACCTATATCAAACAACTAAAGACACCACAATATAATGAATGCGCATGAGAACAATCGTAAGTTTGGTCCACCATATGGGCAGGGTAACAAATCCTAAAATATTGAAAGCACTTCCTCTCATGGAGGTAAAGGTACTAGAAATACCCCCATATATGAAAGGAACCACAAAAATATATCTGACGCTAAGAAGGTATTAGAGGGCTATATTTGCAACCAAATTTGCATGACCTCGTGCTTAAATCCAGTGTCAGCAGAGCCTATTGACGTCACTAATTACACAATGGGTTTCACCACTCCTTGGTTAGACATATTTTTATAGTTTAATAGCCATGGCGAAGTTTATTCACAAAATCATATTCCAAGGCCCTATGTCCTATGCTTTTTTGTGTACTCTAAGAAACAAAATCGTCTCTAATCAATTTTAGTTAATCAAAATTACTTTAATGGATTCTTCTTACTAAAGAGGCATGGTTGTGAAATTGGAGATATTATGACTTATCATATGAAAGAAACGAATATAAAAATACTTCTAAGCCCTAATCTTAAATTCTCAAGAGATGGTAATATTTTAAATGTAGATTTCAATGCAATTTCTACAATGTCAATAAAATCAAATCTTTCCACATGTGTCAAGATCAATACTAGGTAATCAAAAGAGAAAATGCCATAATGAAAAATGAACAATTTTTAGTTTTTTTGTATTTTCAATATAAAGAAAATAAAATGCAAGGAATGAATAACAACTTCACACACAGACCCCACTACAAGCAAAAAGATACAAGCCAAGAAGGAAACCAAGAAGTAAACACTTAGACCAATGTGCAAGGACAACTAATGAAAAATTTGATAAGAAATAATTTCTCTCAAAAATTCAACAATCAGAAGGTTTCCTATCACTTTGTAAGCACTTAACAATTAGGATAGAGACCCAAGAAGACTCAACAACCAACCAAATTCACCCAACAAACATCAAACTCACCCAATAAGCCTAAATATATGATGTATGCAACTATTTGAGAAAAAATCACGTATGTGCGTGCCCTACAGAAGGACAACTCACATATATATGCGTATGTCAAGGGAAAAGCCACGTATATATAATAGAACACTACCAGGAAAATGATTAATCCAAGAAACTTAGATGTAATGAAAAAATAGGTTGTCAAGCAATCATGCAAGAAGGTAACTCAGGCTAATAGAGATAAAGTCAAGGAGAAAAACACTCCAAACCCAAAACCCCAAACATAAGATCAATCCTTAGTATGGTTGCCAATTAAGTTACGAGGAAAATCTCTCTATGGAATGGGGTAAACAACAATAAATGGAATGACATGTAGAAATCAAATCTAATCCCAAGTATGCTATATACATGAAATTATAACAAGACAAGGTCAAAATCCTACCTCATCCAGATGTTTGATGAAGACCACCATTGAGTACACTACTCAAAGATTTATACCTGCAACTTGTCCTCATCAACCAAGATACAAAAGCATATGGTGATAATATATAATGTTAGCATATATATTATCATAATCCATTAACATACATGAAAAATATTCCCATGGAGTAATAATCAAAATATTTGCAAGATATCAATTGGACGAGAAAAGAGTATTTCTATAAAATAATCAACAGAAGTATGTAGGTGACAAACTGTTGTAACGACACATATCAGAACCGAGAAACTAAGTATCTCCAGTTGGGCCTCTACCACTTCAATCCTCCACCAAAATAAATCTCATATAAAGGAGATAATGAGGTTCTCCATCACAAAGAAGGAAGATCTTCGAGGCTCAACAATGAGTTCAGACTTTCAAGGATAAAGGGATGCAAACTCAACATGAAGTGAAATTTATCTAGAGTATGTTTTCTCTCAAAAGTTTAATTCTCTCCTCCTCCAAGGCTTGGATATGGCTCAATTTATATCCTTCAAATGGAACTTAAGGATCAAGTCCAATAATTTCTAGTATATGTAAGGTCAAGGATCATGGATCTCGTGACATGACATGGAAACTCGGCATAATTTTTAATTTTGAGCACCAAACCCAATGTACGTGGGTTGTAGTGGAGAAACCTGTGTATATTCTTTTTTTCTAACTGCTAGGGTGCGTATATGTGGAAAAATGTGTTTTTTTTGGCTTTGGAAGGTAAAAAGGGGGACTTCAAGTATGAATAGGGAAATGGAAAGGCCATCCAAGAAAGTTGCATGGGGTGGGGAAACATTTTCTATAACACTTCAACATTCTCTAAAATGCTACGACTCCCTGGACCAACTATGTGGTTGAAGAGCGAGGAAGTTGATGAATTTCTAAAGTAGCACAAGGGAGGAACTAGATTTGTGAGAAACTGCTTGGAAGATACAACATGTAACCTTGGTACTTCTAGAATCAAGGTAAATTCGTTAAAATACTCGTACAAATAATTTTAATGGCTACTTTCATGCATTATTGGTTTGGAATCTACTATGTTTTTATCAAGAAATGTTATATATTCCATGAATTATGCCATGCATGAAAAATTTGTCACCTATTGGGGTTATCTCATCTCAAGTCAAAATTTTCTTCCAACTAAATAACCTAAAAAGAATCAAAAGTTTTATATGACTTTATACCTCATTTTTCCCATTGCTTATGGCCATGTTTTTGAAGATTTACCATGGGAAATACATGTTGATTTTAATTTTGAATCAATATATGCATGGTATTCATTCTTGTATATACATAAATCCCAATACAATTTCTACCCAGTTCACAACAATTTCATTTCAGAATTCAAAAAATTAATATTTGGATAGAGTACATCAAGGTTATCCCTAAAAGCAACTGTCTTTCTCTATGAAAAGGGTTTTATTAATTGTTCAAAGAATTTACTGTAATTATATTATTTGGAAGTAAGGAGAAGCATTTCCTATTACCATTCTACACATCAGACAAAATATTTGTTGGATAAGTATGAAGGAAATACAAGACTTGGTCCCACTTCTTCCATGATAAGAGGAAAAAAACAATTTATACCCCTACCTTGGAAAATTGGGAATTGCGTTTTTAAACACATAAATCACCTTAATGAATTGTTAGGACATCACGGAAAAATTGGTTTGAAGGTTTTGATCTAGACAAGAAATTTACTACACATATGCAACTAATAGGGTATTCTTCACACTTCATCATAATTGAACAGTTTCAAGAAGGTGGAGGAGATATCTTCAATCTCCAGGAATTAGAAAGCTACCAAATTCCAAATAAGATAGGAGAAGTAAAATGCACAAATGAAGGACACAGACAACATGGAAGATAAAAAACAAATCAAAACCCCAATTCCCCAACAACATATCAAATAAGCACTCCATCGATAATCAAAAGTAGAACCAATGGAAATGATATTATAAAAACATCAGTTGGAGGTTCAAATGGCATTGGATAAAAATACCCATCAAGAAAAAGTCTTGAGAAAACATATAGTACATACACTCTTGTAAAAATAAAAAGAAATATATCATTGGTAGAACTAAACGCACCAAAAGTCTAGGAAAGTACCCGTACAATGGATATGGATGAGATCATTGAAGAACCTGGATGGTTTGTGTATAGGTTGTTAGAAACAAGAGAAATTGGTAATTCTATGATGTCCCAGGATCCTAAAATATTTGAAGAGGAATCTATCACTCTGCACCAGGAGACATACAACCGTGAAAATAAGAAATTGTTGTTGGAAAAAGTTAATACCAAGAATAAAAAGTAATCAGGATGATGGAAATATTCAATTGATTGGGATGGAGTAGCACCATCCAAAATTGTAGACTTTCATGGAGTGACTGGTGACTATATATGCATTAAGACAATCAATTGATAATATGAAAAAAGAGAATTTAGAATTAAATAGGAGAATAAAAGAGTTAGAAGTTGATTTGGCACCATGAAAGTTATTTCTATAACCTTTGAGTTTGATTCAACCTACACTTGAATTGGAGGATATCCCAGAAATAAGTACAAAATACAATGGCTCATAAAGTTTATTACAGGCTATAAGAAAATATGTTGGTGATGCCATACGAAAGAGAATTGAAATAATTTAGGAGATTTGGGAGCTTTCTCAAAGTATTGCTAGCTTTTCCTCTAGAATAAAAAATTTCAAAGAATACTCGTAGAAGGATTTGGAAAATGATGAATGATTTTTTAAGGAAGATGTAAACATGTTTTCAACCAAAGTCTCAAGTTTAAATGAATCCCAAAGGAAGGAACAAAAAATTCTCACTCCTTACTATATGAAGCAGATTAATGCATTTTGGCTAAGAAGAATCAAAGAGTTAAAATAAATGATAAATGAAACTGATGTCTTAAGGAAGTAAAAAAGTGATTTATTTATTAAAATTGGTAATATTACTAAGGAATTGTATGGTCCCAATTTATTGATGGATACCATGATCTTAACAAAATAATATTTTGAGACAATTTAATGCTCTAAAAGTTGCTTGGGCTAATGAATTTACCGAAACTATAGATTTGTCTAAAGATGGAGTTGAAAAATGGTTAGTTCGATATATCAACATGAATGATGATGTAGGTGACACATTGCATCAATCAAATCTAGATTTTAGGGAATTTTAAAATAAGGTATTTGAAATTAAAACTAAATATCTAATTATCATGGCACCTTTAAGAGAGTACATTTAGGAATGGTTGAAAAATGTGTTAATAAAAATTATCGAATCGGAAAATTAAGAAACAGTTACAATGATTATGCCACATCAACCACAACATACACCCATAAAGGAGCCACATGCAAGAAAGAAACCGTTAAGAGATCTCTCCATCACAGTGAGTCAAACATTAAATTGTCCCTTTCATTTTTGTTTAAGTTCATTTACGCTACAATCATTTTTCATATTTCCTTTATCTTCTCGATATTCTATGGGATTTAGGTTGATTCTTGGTTTTCCTTGTTTTATCTTCCAAATCTTTTCACTTTATGGGATCTTAGTCATCTTTGAAGGGTGAATGCATTTTATTTTCTTTAAGTACATTTACCTTTGTATTTAAAGACTCATTATTATTTTTGAAAATCCAAGAGAGCTAATTGGGATATTACATTACTGTATTCTCAAATACTTTTATCATAAGCTTGAGCTTCCAATTGTTTTATCTAGCATAATTTTTTTGGTGCTTTACATAATGATAACTTAAAGTTCTATTTTAATTGTGGTCCATTTTCAATTCTCTTTATCCATGGATATAATTCATGTTATGATGAATGTTTTGATGGATATATCATTCCCTTATATTCGGTGTGCATCTTATCTATTTATTTTGTAAATATTGTACATACAAGTTTTTTTTTAAACATTTGGTCACCAATCTAAGGTGTTGTTTTTGCTTGAATGTGAATGTAAATATTATGTATGTTCCTTCTCATACTTTGTTTTATTTTGTTTTCTTTTCATGGAATTATAATAAAAAGAGGAGCACCACCTCTTTAAAAATACAAGAGGATTCATATCCTCATGAGGTTTATCTTTAACCGTGAAGCCGTATTTTATATAAACAAATACCTATTATAAAATGGATGTTTTGAACATCTTGTTTTTTATAAAAATAAAATCTCTCAAGAAAATCATTATACCAACACTCCACACTCTTTGGATCACTTTTGTCCTTCACATATTTTAACCCTTTTTTTTATCATTGTAAATGTTTGAGACATATTTTCTTGTCATCAAGGTATATCGAGTTCTCCCTGTGAACAATTCACGATATTTATGTAGAGATGAACTTGTCCCATATCATTGTAATATTAAAACCATTTTGAATCAAATGTTGTACATTATCTCGTATATCGTCCATAAAATGTGGTGCATAATTGAATTTTTGAGGCCTACAAATTATATCCTTCCCATGATAGACAAAATTCGATTTTTCAATATTTCTAAATCGGTATAAGTCATAATGGCCTCATCTAGTAGAAGTTGAAGTCATCGTACAATGAAGTGGAATCGACAACCAAATTTAATTCTTTGACATGGATCATTTTTTTTCTTTATATAATCTACTACTTTCATGGTAATTTTCCATGTGAATGCTCGGACATATGCACATCAATAGACATATATAAGAAGAACAGATAAAATATTTATGCATTTTTCACATAATGAACTTGAAATAAAGAAGCAAAATATTAAGACTCACATACAATACTCAAGATATCTTCCCAAAGTAGTTACTTTGATATCCTCCATTTTTCTACATTGTCTAGTCTAAACAAAAAAATTGTCTACATGGAATTTTTCTCAATTTCTTCCCACTTATAAAATCCTAAGTTAATATAACATAATAATTATAATTTTGTCCCATCGAACTTTTCAAGTCAATATTACATAATAATTGTGATTTGTCCCATCAAACTTTGTTTTCTTGTAAAAACTTTTCTTGAAAAAACCATCATATCTTCTAGGTCTTGAACCTCGAAGTCATTAACTTATTCTCACTTCTTCATTGTTGAAATATCCATACAACTTTGCATTGAAAACTAACTTCATTTCAATAAGTATTATAAAATTGTTTAATGTTTTTTTTTCATAATATGTGAAAATAATTTTATAAAAAATACTTAAATGTTTTTTTTAATTTGCTAAACATTTATTATCAAATTATTTTTTTCTAAATTATTTAATTAATTTTTATTTTTTTTTAAATTATATTATTTGAATTTGAAAATTTTAAAATAATATCTAAAATTTTAGTATAAACATAAAAATTTAATATTTATTATAAATATGTTAATTTTATTAAATCATTTTACTTTAAAATAATTAATATATTATTTATATATTTGAAAGTTAAAAGAAAAACAACTACACTTAGCATCACATTAACCTTTATTTAAAAGTTAAATTAATATTATTTATTTATTTTAAAGTTAAAGGAAACAACTATAACAATTGAAAAACCAACCAAGAATTCTCAAGGATTTTTGCTCTAATATGGGTATGACTCTTAATACTGATAAGACTAAGGTCATGATTATTAAATCCAATAAGATCCCTTATGATACCTTTGTATATGACAACAACAACTTGGAGGAAGTGACTACATACAAATATCTTGGAATTGATATTCACCACAATCTCAATTGGAATTATAGCATTGAGAAAATGATTATTGGGGGATGGAGAGCTTATTATGGGCTTGAAAACAATTGTAAACGAGCTGATCTTTGGAGTTGGGATAAGAAGAAACTCCTCTTTGAGACTCTTATTACACCGATTATTCTTTATGGATGTAAAGTCTAGGGTTGTAGTATCTCTCGTGAATCCTGGAGAAAGATAGAAAAAATACAAAAGAATTTTATAACCTATAATCTCAAAATTAAAGGAAATATGCTCTATCCCATCCTCCTCTTAGAAACGAGCCTCTCCCCCATTGAGATCATGGCTATGACTAGATACCTAATGTATAAGAACAAGTTAAACAACATGGAATACAAGAGGATACCTAAAATTGCTTCAAAATCAAGTCATAACCACCATCGACTCAAAGGAGGATGGCATAAATACACCCTGTCTTGGCTAAACTATTGGGGAATCATGGAAGAAACCATTTTGTAGAATAAAGATACTATTAAAAAAAATGTCAAATTAAAATTTAAGGAAAAAATGTGGTGTGATAAAGAGTTAGAATAAAAAAGAAAATTTAGGTATTATAAAGATGTAATCAACCCTAATCTAGAAGATCAAAATTATCTGTCTGTTTTGCCAAGTGTAAAGAAAAAAATAAGCATTTCTAAGATAAGAACAAATTCTCATGAGCTCCATAGTGAAACTGGGCATTGGTCAATTCCTAAAACGCCATGGGATGAAA
>JZKD02S0378367.1:173269-203982 GCA_000966675.3 Picea glauca | reverse complement strand
ATTATTTAATAAATTATAGTTTATTATTTACCACTCAAGGGATAACATAATGATGCTATGTATTGGATAAATTATTAGGGAATTAAAAGAACATTATTAAGCATAATAGTATGTTCAAGTTGAAGTTAAGGAAAATACACCATGCCATAAAGAATTAGAGAATAAAATAAAATTAAGATATTATAAGGAGGTGGTTCACCTTAATCAAGATCAAATATCTTGAATAGCTTGAGTTTGACAATACCCAAAACACCGTGGTATGAAATAATATGTCCCCTTGTGACATGGAGAGGGTGGAATATGAAGATCTATTTTTCATGGAGTTCCCTACATATACCCAAATTAAATCTCAATTTCAAAATATTTTTGTTAACACTGACCTTCCTAACCTTCTAAGTCATCAAAAGTGTAGTTATTTGGGAAACCTCCTTCCAAAAATTTTTAGCATCAAAATAAAATTGTAAATAAATCTAAGTAGTTTTTCTGGATAAAAATTGTGTATTAGGTATTAAATTGAACATAGTTTTTATTAACAATCTCTTGGTTTTCTAAAGTTTTCTTAAGTTCAAGTAGACCAATTTTTGATGTCAATGGAGTTTAATCTTCATCGTATTAATATAATTTTCTATATAATTTTTTCATCAAGAGTTAAATCAATATATATAGTTTGATATATTATGATCCACTATTTATTTTAATTTGGAGTTTAGTATAGCTATGGTTTATGAACTTTAAAAAATACAAATTATTAAAATTTCTATAATAAAAAAAAATTAAATTTATTAAAATGTCTATAATAAAAAGAATTAAAAAAATAGAAGAAAAAATAACATCTGATTATATTATATTATTAAAATAAATAAATAAAATTAGTTTTAAAAAAATATTATTTGTATTTTTTCAAATAAAAATATTAAATTGTTAATTTACATTTAATTGTTTTTTTTTAAGTAAAAATAGATGAGAATCCTTCTATTCAATCCAGGAAAAAAGTACAAAGTGATACATCGATTTGTTGATGGGAAAATACCCCCAAGAAAGAGAACATGGGATCACTTGAGACTAACCTATGCTAAAAGAGAGCCACAAGGAGTGTGTGGGAAAAACGAGATGAAACATTACAAGATAAGGAGAAAGCGTCAGATCATTTTGTTGGTCGGTGAGGATCCTTTCTGCCTTTTTTATTACGAACATCAATCCAACCATAGGAGTTGATAGGCTCAACAACTTTCACCACCAAAGCGAGATGGTCTGAGGAAATGCAATAATCTTAAGTTGTTGAAGCAAAGGGTGCTTCTTTGTCGCTGTCTGAATTGTCTAATTCATGAGAATGCTTTTGAGTCCCTAAGAGAGGGGTTGTGGTCATGATTATGTCATTCATTTCCCCCTTTTCGAGAGGTGGGTGAAAAGGCTTAACTGTAGGAATCAGAATCAAGACTTCTGAAGCTTTAGGATTTTGTGTTGAAGTTGAAGGCTGGTGTTTTGGGTTTGCAGTTGGCTTTTGTGCAAATGTTGGAGGCTGCAAAGGCGCTGTAGAAGGTGGAGGAGTTGGTTCTTCTTTTTGATGTTGCTTGTTGTCAGAAGAAGGGTCCGGGCGAATTTTGTGAAATTTTGGGTCTTTCCAACCATTATCTCTTTTCCATGCTCCAGAGGTTGAGGAAGGGGTTGGGGATAGAGGATAAGTTGCCTGGAGGTGCCCTGTTTGTTGACATGAGTGGCATCTAAAGGAAGTATTCTCATAATCGACCATCTATGTGTAAGTATCTCCCTCAATCCAATATATAAGAATCCTATATGGAAGCCCTTGACTAAGGTCAATTTCAATGCCTTTCGATATCCAGTCTGTGTCTGTCTTGATAAATCTACCCAACACATTGCCCAGGGTGGTTAAAAAAGATGGAGTGTAAAAATGTAGGGGTAGATTGGGTAGTCTTACCCAAAACGGTGTAGTCATGGTTGTCATGGTTAGTGGATTGAAGTCGGGGAACCATCTCTACATGGAAAGACCAGATCTACCCCAGAACCAAGGACCTTGCTCTAGAACACGTTGTCATTCGACTTCTATGCAAAATTTGACGATGAAGAACCCTTTGGAGAAAAGGAACAACTCATGACCTGGATACCAGCTCTTGTTAACCCATTCTCTTAGCACAGAGGCTGAGGTCCATAGTCTGTTGAAGCAACATATGAGGGATTTTTCCTAGTAGACAAAGGCAGAGCCATAGATGTGGGGATATTCGACTTCTGTTGTTGGAGTTTCTACAAACTGCTTTACAATGAAGGCAGATCCAAAACGCTCCTCTTCTCCTGAATTTTCAGCCTTGGATCCCAAAGGAGAGGAAATCCATGTTTTCACGGCATGCTTGTAAGAGCTTGGATGAGTGAAGGAAGGCGCTCCTCCACGGAGATGATAAGTGAGAGAAATGGTTGCGTTTTTTAGATTTCCATAGTCCCGTAGCAGAGATCCATCCACAAGATGCCCTCCTTCAAATATTATTTGTTGAAATCCATACAGAGTACTTGTAGACCAGTGGATTTATGTTTTGAGCTAAAAAATGGAGTCTGAATATTGAGCATGCAAGAAGAGAGAAGATCCGACAATGGTCTTTACAAAAAGGGGAAGCCTGCCTCAATATCGGATCTAGTCTCAACACGATATTCGGAATGAAAACTCGATATTACATCACTCTTAACTCGATTCCTATAACAGAGCGAAGGCTGAGAATCCCCCAAGAGTCGAAGATCCCTGAGGTCTCTAATAGTTGAATGGCTTTCGTACTCTAGATCAAGGCGACGATGGTGACGGCTAGGGTTCAACACTTTCCACGTCCACAATCTCTTCTCAGCTTTGATCTGGGCCCAAATCATTGGTTCTCTCTCACTAGAGAACGAGTTGGATCCTTGTTGGTGTTAAATATTGTTAATTAATTAAATACCCAACTATTTAAATGTCAACCTGGGGCTCATAAACTTTGAGGTGCAGGCGCAGGAAATGCAAGATTAAAGTGAAACTAGCTTAATCTAGTGATTGAAAAGGAAAAACACAACTGAAATTGAATCTAATTAGGAAAGCAAGAAATTGCATAAAAGACAAATAATACATAACAAGCAACTAGTGATCTCACATGAAATCAACACCACTAACTCATAATAAAGAATCCTCTACTCAATATGGAGAAATCAAGATGTTAGTATTAAATCATAAACTCTATTACATAGCATTCCAATCCAAAACTCTATAAAATGACTAACTCACTCAATCATTCACACACTTATTAACTCCATTCTTTTACTAACTCCTACTCCTTCAATAATTCTTACTCATACTCCTACTAATCCCTAATAATCTCAAATGGAGAGAGAGCACCCCTTTATACATGAATTTCTTTGAAAAGAGGATAAGCAACTAATAAATGTAGATCCACTTTCCTCTCAGGTAGGTACAACCAATTTGCTAATAATTACATAATATTTATCTCTAAAAATCTTGTCACAAATCCTTAATATATTTGATAAGAAATTCTATCCATATCTCCATGATCTTTGTCCTTTGAATATGCTTGAATAATTATCCTCAAATCTTCAAAGGTTGGAGAGAAGATTCGAGAAGCTTGAATAATCCTTTTATTAGAGTCTTCAAATATTCCTACACATTACAAAACTCATCCAACTTTGAGATATACATGAAAATATGTCAATTTTATAATATTTAATCACAAATTCTCTTTTAATACTAAAATAAATGATTTGGGATTCCCAAAAAGTTAAGCCGAATGGAGCGAGAGGAAGAAACGCGGCTAGGGCCTAAACCCTAGCCACCTCCGATCCGATTTTACTTGCAGGAACGCGCGTAGCAGCGACCTGTGAGGTTTACAGGGCCAAGGATTGGCATAGTAGTGCGTCCCTCTCGCCTTGCATGCATTTTGGTGTTGTCTGCAGGGGCGTGTATTCGATTGGAGCAGTGTCAAAGGGAGTACAGGGCCGTGAACCCTCTCGCCTGCGGCTTGGTTTGGTCTGCTTATTGGAGAAGTGGCCTCAACGACTTGCTCAGCCTCTTGCCTGCTGGAGGACGCCGCCTCCTACGATGGCCCCAGTCCCGATCGCCGAGATGGAAAAAGACCCACTGGAATCTTTCAAAACGTTAGTCCGCTTAGTAGGACCTAAATCCAAGCCTTCTCTCTCGTCTAAGTTTGTTAAGAAGATGGAGGAGATCCCTTCTCTGGAGCTAGAACCAGAGGAACCTTGCAAGCTTGCTCTCCTTCTTGCAGAAAATGCCCTCATCGGAAAGTTTACGGGGTTATGGCCAAACCCCAAAATATTGGAGGCATGGATGGATGATCGTTGGAAGACGATGATATAGGGAAACGTTACTCTGTACGCAGTAGGCAGAGGGTTTTTTATCTTCAGCTTCACGAGGAAAGCGGACTGGGATTTAGTTTTCAGATCTGGTCCCTATTTCATGGGGTTGAAAGGGATGTTCTTAGCCCCCTGGACTCTCGACTTTAACCCCGGAGCCGAGATCACAGCAGCCCCTGTTTGGGTTAGGCTGCCTCACCTTCCATTGCATCTCTGGGGGATAAGCTCTCTGGAGGACATTGGAAATAAGCTTGGGCTTTTCCTGGACAGGGCGGAGCCGAAGGGGGAATAGTTCACCTGCGCCCGTATTTGTGTTGAGGTTAATCTCGAAAAAGAACTTCCGGATGCCATCAAGCTCTCCCTGGGGGAATGGTTCCATATCCAAGAGCTGGACTACGAGCAGATTCCTTTTAAGTGCCTCCAGTGCCATGCTTACGGTCATTTCGCAAAAAGCTGTCCCAAAACCTCTGAGGAGCCGGGACTAGTCAAAGAAGATGATTTTCAGCCAGTAAATAACTGACGAAGGCAGCCAAGGCAAAAGGATCCGTTAGCCCAGGCCCCAAAGGCCACCCATACGGCAGAGGCAACTCTAGAAACTAAAAACAGCTTCGATGCGCTGAAGGAGGATGAAGCCCTGGATCCAGAAGAAACAACAGTTAAGGAAGATCCCCCGGCAGATGAAAGCCCTCCGGACTCCACCCCCCCAGAAACAATGGCAACAAAAGAAACTCAGGCTTCAGATCCGGAACCTTCTGCCACTGCAGGCCTGGTTGTTTCAGTCTCTGTGGAAACTTCTGAACCGGAAGACAATTCAGCTTCGTCTCCACCCCTTACCTAAGGGAGAAAGACCAATAAAGCGTGTAGAGAAAAGGAGGCGGCCTCCAAAATTTCTCTAGGTTCTCAGAAAAAGCTGGACCCCTACATTAAGGGGATATTTTCATCCCCCTCGGTTTAATGCTTTGCTTCTGTCTTCTACTATGCTCACAATTTGTGAGAATTTACTCATGTATGCAATTTTTGTCATTTTCTCGAATTAGTTCACGAAGCAAATGGGATTGGTTCCCCAAGACATTCACAATAAGGTTGGCAGCACTGTTAGAGGTCACCAACCTTCTTCAGATATGTAACTTTCTGATTCAGGCTTGCCTGAAAGCTGATTAATACAACATAACCGTTCTAGTTAAAAAAAAAAAAATGATTTGGAAAATAATAAGGCTAAACCCATATTTAATTATGAAAATAGTATTAATGAATGGTTTATGGAGTGGTATAATATGGATAAATGTGAAGAATGGTGAAAGGAAAATAGGATGAAAATACGACCATTCTAAGACTTAACATACTCCCCAACTGAACTTGTTGCATGTCCTCATGCAACCTTGCATAAAAATATTTCTTCTCAATTTTGGTTCTGCATGATTATATGATGAAAATTCCCCCCCAAATAATCTTGTGGCATGTGCTCATACAACCTTGCATGGTTATTATTTAGGAATTTTGGCTTCTGAATGAAATCATTCCATGATGTGAAATACAAAAGTAACAGTTGAGGTTTCTGATGGTTGGTTCTTGTGTGACAACCATGAATATAACGAATGTCCCCCGCCGCCTCCCCCCCCCAAACCAAAGATGTGTTATGTGTACGAAAAGGAGAAAGGAAATGGAACATGGTCAAGGAATTTTTCAAATTCATTCACTCTAGAATGTAAGGAATTACATGATTAAAGAGTAGAAAACAACATACCTCCACTTACCCAAAAAGTAGATGAACCATACAAAAGGGATGTAGCTTGTTACAAGGGAAAAACTCTCTATGGCCAGGGTAAACCACAATAGACAGGTATGATTGCAGAAATCTACTCAATTCCAACATATGCTATATAAACCAATGTGCAAGCGAGATAAGAAACAAACCTACCTCATTCCAACGTTTGATGATGTTCCACTATTGAGTAGTTCGACCCAAATCTTTATACCTGCAACAAGTTTTCAACAAACAAGCAGAGAAAGTATATAGTGATAATATAAAGGGGTTAGCACATTGGATAGCATAATCCATTAATAAACATTACAAACATGCCCATGGATAATAATCATTTATTTGCACGATACCAATAGGACGGGAAAGGAGTATTTCTATTAATAAATGATCAATAGAAGTGATAACATTACATACTTTCGTGTCGGCACGGTTCAGAACCAAGAAACCAAGTTCCTTCCAACTAGGTCTCCACCACTTCAATCCTCCACCAAAGGAAAGCTCATAGAAAAGAGACAATGAGGTTCTCTTAACAATAGGGAAAGAGCTTGGGGGCTGAACAATATGTTCAGACTTGAGGGACAAAGGGATGTAGACTCAATATGAAGTAATTTCTCCAGAGTAACTTTGATCTCAAAGTTGAATTCTTTTTCCCCTTTTCCATAGCTCGGAATTGTGCTCTTATAGACTTCAAAATGCAACTGAAGGGCCGAGTCAGAACATTTCCAGTATAAGTAAGGTCAAGGATCAGAGATCTCGTGTCATGACATGGAAACCCGACTTCATTTTTGTATTTTCTGGCACAAATCCCGATGTAGGCGGGATGTAATGGAGAAGCCTGCGTATACACATGTTGTATAGTAGATAGGGTGTGTACATGTGGAAAAATATGTATTTTTAGCTCTAGATTCATCAAAAAAGGGATCACAAGTCTACATAGGGAAATGGAAAAAGGCCCTATGTGATAGCAATGGTGAGGAAACTTTTTCTATAACAGATTCCCCCTACTGTGAGATCAGAGGAGTATCTGTGATGGCCGAAATACATTATAAATATCCCAGAAGTGGAGTGGTGTAAACCCAACTGGAAAGACTAGTTTCTCATTACATTCTGTATTGACTTTACATACATGTATTCCAATAGAGTACAATGCATATCCATGTGGAAAATATACCAAATAAGTGTCTGTGGCCATGAATAGGAAAGTACAAATGCAGTTATATGCCAAAAGCTATCATAATCATGAACAAGGCCCAGTAGAACTAGTCTCAAAACTAATCTGAAGATATTTGTATACAATGGAGTATAATCTGATGTCCCATGATTACTGAAGTCAAATAGGTGTTGGTCCAATGACAAGGAAGCAATAGCTCAGGGAAGTTGCGGACACATAGTGATGTCTTCAAGTCTTCTACACATTCGCCAAAGGTGCAAGTCTACATCATGTGAATAAAGGAGTTGAGGTTGAACACAATGAGACATCGTTTGATTACCAGTCATTGAAGTATACCGTTAACAAACATGAGAAAACCTACCAATAATGAAAGTAGGTATCAAGGCACCAAGCACATTCCTACAAGTGTGAATAAAGGATTCGGATTCGAAGACTTGAGGAATCCATTGATCAGGAGACATTGATGTATTCCCATCTGTCAATGGCGAGAGAGCCTGCCACTAATGACTACAAGCCTCAAGGTAGTCATAAAAGTCTAGGTCCCATATCCAGAATAAATGAGCTAAAGTCGATGGAAAGATACCCATTGAAAGGAGAGCATTAAGGCATCTCTCATCAGTCAGCACAAGGAACAAAGCAAGAGATTCATAATTTGGTGGAGATAGGACGAAGAACATGTTCACGAACTAATGACCATGTGCGTCTTTCGCGTGTACCAAATGCAAGTGGTACATGAAAAAGACCCTCTGAATAGTAACCAATGATAAAAACCTCTGACAAAGGAAAGGAAACCACCAATAAGGCTAATGGCATCCAAGACACTACATGAATCCCAAAGTGTGAATATATGTCTTGCTATCAAACACAAGGGAAACCACTCAGTCAATGATCAATGATGAAATGTCGACTGTTGGGTT
The DNA here is from genome assembly GCA_000966675.3 of Picea glauca. Taxonomy (NCBI): domain Eukaryota; kingdom Viridiplantae; phylum Streptophyta; class Pinopsida; order Pinales; family Pinaceae; genus Picea; species Picea glauca. Next base: position 195,776 of record JZKD02S0378367.1, on the reverse strand, counting down.
CAAGGTGACCTACCAATGATGAAAGTAGGGCTAGGGTGCATGATAAGATCATAGTATCATGTGATTCTAAGACAAATTGAGGGTATGGCCGGCATCCCTGGCTGACATAGGTTGATAGACTTCCCTTGAACAAGAGCATGAGACATATGGTAGACTCCGGCAGCATAGAATCAATGATGTAACTATTAGATGCAGGAGGCATCAATAATGTTCTCTATAGGGACTAGAAGAGTAACCACTCGGTATAGAAAACTCTATAATGAGATCATCTTCCTAAGGCCATGCTAAACCCAAAATTATGATGACACAAGGACTCAATAACTTTGTGCTCTATTCAAAGGTGACACGACTGCTGCCAAATATAATATAGTACTCCCTTCTTGCTCGTATTTTTTTGTTTTTTCATAACAAATGAATTCTATGATACAGAGGAGGAAACGAGTGTCGTAAGTAAGCCAAACTAGTTCCAACAATGGAACGTTCCTATGCTTAATGCAAGGAAATGTATGTGGGAGATGGACACTCAGGGTGATGTTCCCTCCAGGGTATAGGGTGTCAAATTGCGAAGGATATAAACAAGGCTCTGATTGGTTGAGGATGTAAAAACTGCTTAGGCAACCATTTATAACACAAAGCAAGAACTGACTAAAGGCTTAATACTGCAAGCGAGGGAACGAGATGCAATCACAACTTAATGCCAAAAAAAACATTTTTTATGTCTTTTAGTCTACTTGGTGTGAAAAAGGGATAAACTTGTGCCAAATAGATGTATTTTCAAATCCAATTTACGAGTGTGAAAAAGACAAGTTCACTCGGCAATATTTTCTTTTTTTGGTAACGAGTCAGAAAATATCTTAACTAATATTCATGACCTTTCAAATCCAATTTAACGAGTGTGAAAGGGGCAAAACACTCTACAATATTTTCGATTTTTAGATGAATCGGAAAATATCTTATCTAAGACTCGTTGATGTTGTTCTAATCAACATATAAAGGGGGAGGCTAAGGCTCTCGCACCGGTCTTCTATGGAAGGTCAGTATCTTAAGGATAGCTGACAAAAGCTTGGGAAAACCCAAATCTCTCCAAGTTGAGGAGGAGAAAGTGATAACGGAGTCTATAGTCTTTGTGATGGTGAGAATAATGTCTCTTACTGGAAAAGACATAGGTGGGGGTATGGGATGCCCCATCAATTCGTCCCAATCGAAGGGAACCTTGTCAGGACTTGGAGAGAGAGCATTCAGGGGAAGAATAAATCTCTCTCGTTCAGAAGGAGAAGGATCTGGCATGTTGATGATATGACTGAAGGATGTAACATTCTCTATACAAAGAGTGGGATTGACTAGATATTTCACTGGTATGACCACCTCTTCATATCTTGGCTGAAGAGGATGCATGGTGATAGGTATAGGATACACAACATCCTTGATAATGGGGGTGAGGTCAGGAGAAGGTAGCACCGTGTCGCTCGAATGAGGAATAGAGTGCGGGGAAATGACAGATGTCTCAGAATCAGAAGTACTCTTGGGAGAGCTCCAGGCTTCTGGTATCTCGGTAGTAGCTAGACATAAACGAGTAAGGTGACTTCCTTCACAATTCCTGCAAAGGAATTTAGGCTTACGTCTGAGACGTCTAGGCTTCTCGACGCCCCCAACACTGTTTACAATGGTTGGTGACATGCTCTCATCATGACTAGTAGAGGTAAGAGAGTACTCTCCTATATGATGAATAGAGGTTGGAGATGTGACACGACTATGATTCGGGGTGAATAGGATGGTTCCCCCAACATAATTGGTAGAGGTTGGGTGCAAGTTGTCGACATAATTTGTAGAAAATGTTGACCCATCTCCGACGTGACTGGCAGAGGTTGGTGATGGAGCACCAGTATGACTGACAGTGACTGGGCTAGCGGAAGATTGTGGCATTTTATGCCAAGTTCCCTAGAAAGATTGGTTTTGAAACATTGTAGGCCAGGAAGGATCCTAGTGGATCTCTTGTCCCTACTCAGAAAGGTGGTGGCTTACGCCAAAATGGTCTGAAGAGGTTTGGATGAGCATCATCACCGAGGTCTGCGAAGAGACAAAAGTAGGATAATAATTATTCGAGTGATGATATATGTTTCCCCCTTATGAAGGGGTCCCATAAATAGGGTAGCCCGAACCATAAAATTGATTCTCCCCATATGAAATACCTAGGGGTACTTGAGGACTTGTCACGGAAAAAGTGTTCAAAGGAACCGACATGGTAGACGAAAGATACATGGATGGGGCATAATAAGTGGGATAAGCACCCATCTAAGCACTGGCTCCTGGAAGAGCGTAGCTATCATTGGATCCATAAGGGGGAAGGTTCCAACCTCCCATGGGGACACGAATCATATCAAACAAGGAAGTAGGCATCAGAGCCATGGTGCCTCCGGATCCAATGCTAGGATTCATATACGTGGGCCAGGGAGAGGATTGCATGTGTGAAGGCATATCAACAGAAAAATGACTAGAGACCCAAGGCGGGGACTGAATCTTATAGTTCTGCATACCATTTTGAAAAGAGGAAGGATCTGTCCCCATGAAATGAGTAGGAATCGTGGGATGGGTAGCAGTAAATGAGGGATCAAAAGAAACTCTACTATCCATGATGATGAAACCTAAAAGAGACTCCTAAAGCCAACTAATATTCAAAGAGCATACGAAAATTCAAATGACCAATATGCATGCAAACAGGATAAAGTGGTTGGGTGGCATCCCTCGCTAAAGAAGGTATGTCTCATCCAAGAGGGACCTGAGACTCCCTGCTAAAGTTTGGAGGTAAAAGAATTAGGTAACCTGAGACTCCCTCGTGGGCTTAACAACCATTCAGTCAGATCCCCCCGGAGAGGTAATATTCCATAAAGGTTGTGTGTTGTCCGACCCCTATCTAACCCAGGGTACAAGCAGAATAACCCCTGCAAGTAACCTATGAGATACCTAAGTCAAGCAACTAATAAACCACTATATAACCGATGCCCAAGTGAGCAGTCATAAGTATGGATTACCGTATGGGAATGGTATCAAAGCCCGAAACCTTGAAAGCACCGCCTCTCATAGAGGTATGGGTACTAGCAAGATTCCCAAATATGAATAAATCCACAGAAATATCTCTGATGCTAGGCGAGTATCTGGGGGTTATCCCTTCAACTAACCTCGCGTGACCTCGTGATTAACTCCGGTGTGAAAAGAGCCTCTTGATATTACCAATTATACAATGGACTTCTCAATTCCCTGTCTCAGACACATATGTTGATTTAATTTCCTTGGAGAAGTTTACTCACAAAATCCTATTCCAAGGCACTAAATCCTAGACTAGTTTGTGCACCCTAAAAATAAAATTGTGACTAATCAATTTTAGTTTAAAGCGTAAATTTTATTGGCCATGATTACTCAAAAGGGTATGGAAGTGAAACTCGTGATATTATGACTCTGCAAGAAAATAAATATAAATATAATGCAAAGTCTAATTTTAACTTTTCAATGAATGTTATGCATATAAAAATCGGTGCAATTTTCAATTTCAACTCTGCAATTCAGAAGTAAAATGCAATCTTTCACTAAATTCACTAAGCTAATGATAAAGATTCAGAAGACAAAATGCAAAGCAGTGTAAAATGCCTATTTTTTGTATTTTCAATATACTAAAAAGAAAATGCATGGATTGATAAGCAACGTGATATATAAATTCTACTGTGTATAAACATAATAACTCAAGCAAAATACGAAGCAGCCAAGCAAACAACCCAAAGTTCAAGGATAAATAAAAAACGAAAAAAAATGAGAAAGACTCCATCCAAAAATTCAGCTCCAAATAGGTTTCCTATCAACTTAGAGAAGCTTAATAGGCACTACAGAGACCTAATAAGGCTAAGAAACTATCAAATCCCACCCAACAATCACAAAACCAAGAAAATAGGGAAGGAAAAGTTGTATACACGACTGTTCAGGCAAACAATGCGTATATACGTAGATAACAGTGAGACATCACGCGTGTACACGCTACTGCCAACTCAAAAGGCACGTATTGGCTTGAAAATAAGGCCAAGCAAGGGAAAAAGGCTAAAAACTCAGACCTAGAGTGAAAAGAATCTGTCAAGCAGTCATACGACAAGAAACACAAAGGAAAAAGAGCAATGTAAGGAGAAAAAGTACTTCAACCCTTAGAAATAATATCTCTCCCTAGTGGAGTCACAAATTCTGTTACGAGGGAAAAACTCTCTATGGCCAGGGTAAACCACAACAGACAGGTATGACTATACAAATCTATTCAATTCCAACATATGCTATATAAACCAATGTGCAAGCAAGATAAGAAAGAAACCTACCTCATTCCAATGTTTGATGATGTTCCACTGTTGAACACTTTGACCCAAAGCTTTATACCTGCAACAAGTTCTCAACAAACAAGCAGAGAAAGTATATAGTGATAATATAAAGGTTTTAGCACATTATATAGAATAGTCCATTAATAAACATTACAAACATACCCATGGAAAATAATCATATATTTGCAAGATACAAATAGGATGGGAAAGGAGTATTTCTATTAATAAATGATCAGTAGAAGTGATAACATTACAGACTTTCATGTTGGCATGGTTTGAAACCAAGAAACCAAGTTCCTTCCAACTAGGTCTCCACCACTTCAATCCTTCACCAAAGGCAAGCTCATAAAAAAGAGACAACGAGGTTCTCTCAACAATAGGGAAAGATCTTGGGGGTTGAACACTGTGTTCATACTTGAGGGACAAAGGGATGCAGACTCAATATGAAGTAATTTCTCCAGAGTAACTTTGCACTCAAAGTTGAATGCTTTCTCCCCTTTTCCATAGCTCGGAATTGTGCTCTTATAGCCTTCAAAATGAAACTGAAGGACCGATTCAGAACTTTTCTAGTATATGGAAGGTCAAGGATCATAGATCTTCTGTCGTGACATGGAAACCTGACTTCATTTTTGTATTTTCTGGCACAAATCTTGTTGTACGTGGGTTGTAGTGCAGGAGTCTACGTATACGCATGCTATATAGTAGATAGGGTACGTATATGTGGAAAAATATGTATTTTTAGCTCTGGATTCATCAAAAAAGGGATGACAAGTTTGCATAGGGAAATGGAAAAAGGCCCTCTGTGCAAGATAGAAATGGTGAGGCAAATCTTTCTATAACATAGCTGCCGCTAGATCAGGAAAAATGTGACTATCGTTGTCGCTGTGACTGGATCATGGGATGTGAAGTGAAGGAATATGAACTGTTGATTGGTTGTATGAATCAAAATATGAAGTATGAAAGTGGAACTATGGTACTCTCATATGGCTAGAAAAATACTGTTGCAACTGATGATGGAGTCATGGAAAAGTGTATAGTGTGCACCTGTTGTTAAATGTGTTGGTACAATTCTAGTCTTTCAAATGAATGTGTCGATGTTGAGCATGAAAAGAAGTCATTGGATTCCCAACCATTGATGAATGTCGTTAACCAATGTGAGGAAAAATCATCATTGATGTTAATGAGTGCCAAGGTACCTAAGTACATCTTGCGAAGTGTGAATGAATGAGATGATATAGAGCCACTTGCAATACCTAACAATCAAGGGACATTGATGTATTCCCATGATTTTCAACGAGAGAACTTTCCATTAAGGCATGCAAGCCTCAAGGTATTCAAAAGGACTCTAGTCTCTATCCCATATAAGTTGTTGAGGTCGATGGGGCAAGACTTTTTGAAAGGTGGGCCTTAAGGAATCCCACATCAGTCAATGCGAGTTGTACAAAATGATTGGTAGGACTATAGATGAAAAGATCTTGGTAGCAACAATGTGTATGAAAAATAAAGCAGGGTAATGTAGTCATCAAAAGGGAACTGAATGGTTTTATTTGCAAGGAAAAATGAATGGCAAAATAAGAAAGAGATGTATGCGACTCAGAAAGATAGGCGTATGTGAAGTCATGATGGATAAGACAATGAAAGGTGGACTTCAAAACATGGATGAAGAGTAAGCTTGGAGGGAGAAAGGTAAATGATTATGTCACGGTGTAATTGGTTTTCTGAAATATGGCGGAGTAGCGACAAACGTCATGACATGTAGGGTGAAACATTTAGCTCCTTCAAGCTTTTAATAAAGCATGTTTTTCTGAAAAGTTTTTTGCTTCTCAAAAATCACTTCGGCCATGACATTGGACTGTCTTCGAACCTTAAAATCTTAGTCCTAATCCTCTTGCCCCCTTTGTTCACAAGTTTCGTCGTCGATTGTTTTTTGAAGTTAATTAAAAAACAAAGTTAGCTTAATTATTTTAATTTTGTTTTCAGTATTTAGTAAATATTCTTTTGTAATTTGTTTTTATTTTTACAATTTTTTTTTTTTTATTATTATTATATTTTTTTATAATAGAACAAAACAATTAAAAAAATTATTTTTATTATTATAATAAAACAAAGCAAATAAAAAAAAATATTATTATTATAATTTTTTTATAACAAAACAAAACAAATAAAATATTATTTCTTTAATTTTATTTTGGTTAGTTTATATATATATATATATAAGTTTTATTATGTTAATGTTTTTTTTTAATCTTTTTAATTGTTTTGCTATTAAAGGGAAAAAAAAAACAATTACACGAAAGCTAGAAGGCATCCAAGAGATAAAATCTGAAACACATCCTTATGCATATCTTGGAAATCTCAAGAGAAAACCCTTATCTCTGGGAGATCTGCAACGATAAGGTTGCTATCTGGCTGATCTTCAGTCCTTCCGTTTGAGCCTCTTCCGGATGCTTCCATCCATCCTCATTGAATTTAATGCAGTGGCCACTTTCTCGGGAGGAGATCTCAACTTCCTAAAACCGATCTTGACCACATCCATGCCTATGTTCACACCCACACCAATGTGCAACGCCATCACATACTGGATCGGATCTGAAACAACTTACCAAACAAGAAGTAGACTCATTTTTCTCATCCCAGACCGATCACCTTCTCGTTGGTGTGTTTTGATTGCAGGTGGAGATGGATTGAAATAAAACAATGAAAATATTAAGCTATGACATTTATATCGATAACCAGAAGCACTCGTTGCCTGAATCAAGCGGGTAAAGAAAGGGCCTGCGCTCCATGGCGGTAAATTTTGATTTCATTCTCAGGTTCTAACAACACGTCTCTTAATAAAGAATCTAAACATTGCAGGGCTGAACTGAATGGTCAATATAATCTCTAAGCTTATTTTATTCTGATGGGATAAGTTCCATAAAGAGCACTCTAATATCAACGAAGCAAAAAATATTATAAGAAGCATGGCTCCCACTGCACCGAAGAGATATACTAGAACTTGCCATAGCAATGCTAAATAACCAGTAGTGTTGTTGTTCCCGCTACGGTTTTTCATTGAATACATCTCTATTGTTTTCTTCTTTATTCCTCTGAACTTTAACTAAATATTACGACAAAGGTTGTTATAATAATGTAGATTTGTATAAAGGCGCTCCTGCTTTTCCGCCAGTGTTTCCAGGTGGAGAAGAGGGAGAGATACAACTGGTGTGAAACAATTCACTGGTCCCAAAGGTAAGTACAACGGATGGACAACAACACATCTTGGAGGTGAGGTGGCCCAGTAAAGAATCTAAACACTTGTGGGTCTTCATTTTGTATAATTTTTTAGCCACAACAGTGATGGTTTCAAACCCTGAACCTTGTTGATGAGGGTGGATTGTAAATTGTCTACCGAGGACCAACTGAGAATCTAGTGGCTCCGCTTCCGTTTGAACTCAAATTCATAATTGTTGGAGCTATTTCTTTAGCCATTGCTACCACCATAACGCCCACCGATACATTCATAACCACTGGGGCAACTAGATTCGAGATCGCTATGTGCCCTGGACCTCTCACCCTTATTAGATCTGTCACCAAATTGACGTTTCCTCAAAATAGACCAATCAAGGTGCTCATCGAGATACAGGGCATATGTGCGGACAAGTGTGGAATAGTCCCAAGAATTTTAGTGTGAATCATCCCTAAAATCATATAAATTGAGCAGGTGTGCACCACGCCTCATTCCCTGAAGAACTTCTCACTCAAAACTTGGATCACGATCCTGAAATAACCTGTGAATGAGCATCAGTGCCTTCATTGCCACTATACAATCGTGTGTTTTTCTTATCCTCTTGGACAGACTGTGGACACAGGAACTAACATAACCTCTGGAATAAGAGGTGAGGTGCAAATGATATAGCTTCCACCCAATGATACGCCAAACTCTTAACAAAGTAGATTCAGTCGGTGAACATAGAATTTCAGGTTTTCCTTCTTTACAGATCACCGCCTCACCTTCTGTATTCTGGAATATGCATTGCAAAAGCAATTTCAATACACTTTCACTGATTTCAGATCTTTTTGACATTTTCAATATAACTGGACAGACTGATCTGCATGTTTTAATTGTTTTGTTGTTTTGCAAGTTTGCATGGGTAGTGAAACAAAGGCCTTGCATAATTCAGTCAATCACAATATTGTGAATTTTTTAATTTTTTTTAAATAAAAACACAACTATATTTTTTTTTTATGTTCTATTTTGGGTTTTATATTTATATTTATATTTTTTATCACTTGTTAAAAAAACAAAAATTGGAAATTTTAAGAAAAATTCAAATGAAAGTTTTTAGCAAATGGAGGTCCATGTTATGTTTTTTTTTCTGAAAACGTTAGACATCCTACTTTATGATCCTCGAGATATCACTAAGGGCGGGAGGACATCATACTTATTAAAAACTAACATCCTACCTACTCTATGCTAATTAGAAGTTGGAAATTAGTTACCTGTAAGAAAATTTCCAATTTAACCATTTGTGTAATAGGAGCAAGAATATATTCACACACGATTTCTAAAATTGAAAACTAAAATGCATAGAAGTATGTGAAATCAATTGCGGTAAATGTGACACAGAGAAATAGGGAAGAAAAAATTGAACTGTCCTAATACTCGCTTGAAACCAGCGTTCAATGAGGCTTTTGTATGTGTGATTTATGTTCTGATTAAGCTTACTTGCATTCTCTTCTTGGTCCTCCTCGATCTCCTATTCGAATAGTTGTTCCTCATTTGATTCTTCGAGTGTCCATTCTTCTTTTTCTTCAAGAGGAGAGGCTAAGTCCTTGACTGCTGTCAATATCTCATCTTCTTGAGAAGATGAGATCCCAGCTTTTGCTAGGATCTGAGAAAGTTGTTCCAAGGTTATATTCATTCTAAAATCATCTTACTAGTATTCAAATGAGATATTTTATATAAGAAAATGTAAGAAAACCGATTATATACGCGAAGCACCACCGTGCTACTAGGACCCTATTGTCACCAAGTTATTTGTACACACAAGTTGGATTCTCTTCTCATATATAGAAAAAAAAAATGGCTAATTCTAATAAAACACAAATTCTAACTACTAAAAGGAAGAGGACAACCTAACTTTGGAGAAACCCAACTAAAGTGGATGTGTGGTCTCTTCCCTCACGTCTTACTATCTTCTCTCTGCCCTTAGGTCATCCTTCAAAGCACACCACACTTGCATGAAAATAAACACACTTGCATGAAAAGAAACAATTAAGGATTTGGAAAAACAAAATCAACTTACTTATGCTCTAATCCCTTTAGCACCTCCCTGACAACGGCGCCAAAATGTTGGTGTTAAATTGATGCAGGAGCATCTCTCCATGCAGCCAGCCATCCAGCCATCCACGTCAGCGCACATGCATTCGTATGCTAAGAGGGAGGCACAGCCTCATTTAAAATTGTAATGAATGTAATTAAATATGCTTAGCTTGGTGAGCCATGGAAGCCATGCCTTTGCGCGGGCTGTAGATAAGATAGGCATTTAATATGTGTAGTGGTTGAGATCTAGATCCGATCCTGGACTAAACAGCCCATTCATTGCAATTTAATAGAGTAGGTAAATCCTGGAGGGAAACACTCGATGAGCACCTGGGGTAAAAGAGATTTTCAGATCTCGTTTTGATAGAGTAAGTTAGAGTGATGGTTGTAAGAGAAGATTTGAGGAGAGCTCGAGGAACACCATTGTAAAGATACAGGCAATTTGCCATTTTTAATACAAACAACAATTTTTCCTGCATGTCGTTCTGTGTTATGTGGCTATCTATATGTGTTCCTTTTATATTGTGAATGTATGTTGTAGTTATGCATTTGTAGGGTTTGTTTGATTTCAAGTTGAGGTCTTTGAGGCTTCACACGAGGAGGGTGTGACAGAACGTTGAGGTTCTGATAGCCGTGCACAGGAGGATGCACTTTTGAACTCTGAGGAGTCAGACAAAGACGTGCTGAGGCATAGGACTGAAATCATCAACTCAGGAAGAAGACCTGTGAGGTTGATGAACACCTCAGGAGGAAAGGCTGTGTAGCTGAGACACAGTTGCAGACGGAATCACTGAGGATTCTGTAGAGCTCTGACAAGTGGGCATTGAGCATACGCACGGGTTGCGTTGGAAAATAACTCTGTAGAGAGTTTGAGAAAGACAAGAATCACTGAGGATTCTGAGAAGCTCTGCCAGGAGGGCATTGAGCGAGTACATAAGTGCACAGGAAACCAGAACTGCTGAACGTTCTGTGGAGAAGTGACTCCACCAGGAGGCGTCGAGATATTTTGCAGACGGCAAAGAAGAACTGAGAACTCTTTGAGTTCTGTCATCTGAAGGAAGTATCCACTGAGGGATCTTCACTGGGTTATTAGATGCCAAGAAGGCTTAGCCAGGGGGTTGCTTGAGAAAAGGACCAGGAAGGTATTGTATTATCCATCCGTGGGAGGAGGAAGGAAGAAAAAATCCCCCAAGGGGTCTGAGTACTCGGAGAAGCTCAGGACAGATAGCGCTTTGCACGCAAGGACTTCGCAGAGGAGAAGGAGTCAAAGAATCCTTGAGGATTCGAGAAGGACAAGCTCAAGAAGGGCAGCGTTTTCATACGCGTAGGTGAAGCTCACGGGCGAGGAGTTCGCAGAGGAAAGAAGACAAGGCAGAGGCCTTGGAAAACCTAAGTTCTCCCAATTCTGGGAAGAAATCGTGCAAGCTCAGGAGGAGCAACAACTGTCGTCATATCGGCAGGAGAGAATAGATCTGGATCGTTGAATATTCACATCCAGGGGAGCGCCAGGAGGAGCTCACAGGCGAGGAGGACCGACAGCCGTCGGATATCGTAAGAGAAATCCCGTTAGCCATTAGATCTCGGGAAAGATGCGTCAGAGGTAATCCCGAAGAAGCAGAGGAAGAAACCGGAGGAGACATCGGGATATTGGCATCATTGAGGTTTTCACAGGGTAAGAATCAGAGACATTGAAAGTCCCGAAATCCTGAGAAGGAATCCTATCCGTTGATCTTAGTAGGACACGTGTCAAGGAACCAGGGAGTTATAGGGATTCAGTTCATCGGATAATCAGAGTTTTTGAAGATAGAGAACTCGTGCAACTTGGAGTCGCGACCCATGATATCCCGACAGGATCGCAACCGTTCATCGTCGGGCCACGTGTCCGAGGATCCATTGGAATCGGAGGACAGGTGTCAGAAGGTTGAGCCTAGAAGTGTCAATGCCAGGTGGCATCGGAGATCGAGAATTGGGGATTCGTGAGGTGAGTAAATTACAACCTCGTAAGTGTCGATTTCCCAACGGGCAAAATTTCCGATAAGAGGAAGGAACCTGTGTTTTCAGGACTCGCGATACAGCGAGGTCCGATTTCTTGATTGAAGGAAGGGAGGTCATAAGGAGCATCCTGTGGGTGCAGAAAAGTCCCGATAAGGGATTTGAAGAGCATTTTAGCTCTTCGGGCCTAAGGAAGATAAGGTCCTGGTGGGAGCAGACGTGCCCTGGGTGGCGGTCTGCGTCAAGTGGTATCAGAGCTGATATCTCGTCTGGTTATTTCAGGTGAGGAGGAGAATGAGGAACTGAAGCACTCTGATACACATCAGGTGGTATCAGAGCGAGAATCTTTCTTGTATATTTCAGGCAAGAAGAGTGAAGAAGAGAAGAAGCACTCTGATTCACATCAAGTGGTATCAGAGCGGGAAATCTATTTGTATATTGCAGACAGAGGAAAGCTGGAAGAAGACAGAGTTTTTGAGGACTCCGTGAGGACTTGCTTGCAGGTAGGCAATAGTCTATAGACAGTCAACAAGACTGTGAGAGGATGAAGCTGGAACACTCAAGGATGCAGAGTGACAGCAGCAGATATGTCAGGGAGGCAGATAGATACAACAAAATGGCTACTAAAGGCCATAGGAAGAAGAGAAAGGCAGAAAATCTTTCTAAATGGAATGAAGAAGAGACTAGAAGGCTCTATGAATTAAAAGTAGACATAGAGAAGCGGGAAATGCGGATGCGGCAGGATAGAAGCAGGAGATAGATGCGTGAATTTCCCATGGAGAAGGAAAAAGCGAAATGGCCAGTCAGGGAGATGATGGTCAAAAGACAACAGAGGTTGTTAAAGAGATGGCTGAGGTATGTTGAAAACCTCAGGCCCATAGAAAAGAAGGAGATTGTTCAGGTATGCGAACCAGAGACTGGGAGAGGTCTCAATGATGATGAAGAGGATGAATTGGGATCATCTGAGGATCTCAAGGACTGCCAGGAGGGCAAGAAAGAAATTCCAGATTGCCAAGAGGGCAATAGATTGAGATCAGCTGAGGATCTCACAGACTGTCAAGAGGACAGCCAGGGAATTTCAATTTGTCAGTTGGTCAATGAGCAGAGATTACTGTGGGATCTCGAAGACTACCAGGAGGGCAGCGGAAGTATCGAAAACTGCCAGGAGGGAAGCGAAAGCATATTGAACTGCCAGGTGGGCAGAGATGAAGACTTGGGACCATATAGAGGTCTCATGGAGAGTTCAATTCAGCAAGGAGTGCTAATGAAGATGGGATCGGTTGATCTCATGGTCTGCCAGAGAAGAAGTAGCGGAAGCATCCCATATTTCCAGATGGGCAGGGACGAATTGATGAGTCAGATTCAGCCAGAGAAGCTGACAGAGCAGATGAGACTGTCTGAGGGTCTCATAAATTCAAGGATGAAATTAAATCCGCAGATGCAGCTGACAGAGGAGGAAGATCAAGATGGTATTCTGATGATTGGGGGAATTGGAATATTCCTACCATTTGCCCAGGAGGAGGCAGAAATTACTGTTGAAGATGGTGCAACAGCAGAACAGTCACAGTGGGAGATGACTGTCAGAAAAGAAAGGAAATTGGAGCAGACATTTGAAACTGCCCAAGCAGAAATGAAAGAAGAGAATGAGCATTCGGTGGAATGCCTCAACACGTTCAGCCAGCAAGCTAAGAGCGATGTAGCATTGGAGATGACAGCAAAAGACGCAGAAGCAGAAGAGGAAATTGAGCATTCCGAGGAATGTCTCAACACATTCAACACTGGAGATGAAGAGACTACAACCGAGGAGTTTGCAGCAGAAGATGGAGAAGATGAGCATTCTGAGGAGTGGCTCGACATTTTCAGTCGAGAAGCTGAAAACACTGCAACACGAGAGCTTGCAGCAGCAGACATGCACAACATATGTTTTGCTAATCTGTGGCAATAGATTGAAGCCCTGGAGGAAAGGGTAAAAGTGCAGGGAAGGCACATCCAATAGGTGAAGTTGGAAACTGATCAAGAAGGCATGGGGGATCATAGCGATCTTCCCCATGGCCAAAAAATTTTGCAGCTGGGGAGACTGTAAAAACTAAACCAGCCAAGGGAGCAGCTGAATGAAGTGATGGAAGAGATCATGCAGCTGATGTTGAAGTTAGCAGGGACTGCCAGCGAGGAGAAGTTGGGCAGAAGGAAAGAAATAGCAGCAGCAGTGCAACGGAAGCAACAACAGCAGCAACATCAGTGCAACGGAAGCAACAACAGCAGCAGCGCAACGGATGAACAACTCCAAAGATTTGTTTGGGATCCAGGTGGATTTCCAGCCCCTTACAGGGGAATCACATGAGCAGGAGCTCATGAATTTTGCAGTTGTGGAGTATGATGCAGGAGCATCTCTCCATGCAACTAGCCAGCCAGCCAGCCATGTCAGCGCGCATGCATTCGTATGCTAAGAGGGAGGTGCAGCCTCATTTAAAATTGTAATGAATGTAATTAAATATTCTTAGGCTGGTGAGCCATGGAAGCCATGCCTTTGCGTGGGCTGTAGATAAGATAGGCATTTAATATGTGTAGTGGCTGAGATCTAGATCTGATCCTGGACTAGACAGCCCATTCATTGTAATTTAATAGAGTAGGTAAATCCTGGAGGGAAGCGCTCGATGAGCACCTGGGGTAAAAGAGTTTTTCAGATCTCATTTTGATAGAGTAAGTTAGAGTGATGGTTGTAAGAGAAGAGCCGAGGAGAGCTCGAGGAACACCATTGTAAAGATATAGGCAATTTTCCATTTTTAATACAAACAACAGTTTTTCCTGCATGTCGTTTTGTTTTGTGTGGCTATTTGTATGTGTTCCTTTTATATTGTGAATGTATGCTGTAGTTATGCATTTGTAGGGTTTGTTTGATTTCAGGTTGAGGTCTTTGAGGCTTCACACCAGGAGGGTGTGACAGAACGTTGAGGTTCTGATAACCATGCACAGGAGGATGCACTTTTAAACTCTGAGGAGTCAGACAAAGACGTGCTGAGGCACAGGACTGAAATCATCAACTCAGGAAGAAGACATGTGAGGCTGTTGAACACCTTAGGAGGCAAGGCTGTGTAGCTGAGACACAGTTGCAGACGAAATCACTGAGGATTCTATAGATCTTTGCCAAGTGGGCATTGAGCATACACACGGGTTGCATTGGAAAAGAACTCTGTAGAGAGTTTGAGAAAGACCAGAATCACTGAGGATTCTGAGAAGCTCTTCCAAGAGGGCATTGAGCGAGTACATAAGTGCACAGGAAACCAAAAATGATGAACGTTCTGTGGAGAAGAGACTCCACCAGGAGCTGTCGAGATATTGTGTAGACGACATAGAAGAACCGAGAACTCTTTGAGTTCTGTCATCTGAAGGAAGTATCCACTGAGGGATCTTCATTGGGTTATTGGATGCCAAGAAGGCTTAGCCAGGAGGTTGCTTGAGCAAAGGACCAGGAAGGTATTGTATTCTCCATCCATGGGAGGAGGAAGGAAGAAAAAATCCCCCAAGGGGTCTGAGTACTCGGAGAAGCTCAGGACATATAGCGCTTTGCACACGAGGACTTCGCAGAGGAGCAGGAGTCAAAGAATCCTTGAGGATTTGAGAAGGACAAGCTCAGGAAGAGCAACATTTTCATATGCGCAGGCGAATCTCGCGGGCGAGGAGTTCAGAGAGGAAAGAAAGCAAGGAAGAGGCCTTGGAAAACCTAAGTTCTCCCAAGTCTGGGAAGAAATCATGCAAGCTCAGGAGGAGCAACAGCCGTCGTCAGATCGACAAGAGAGAATAGATCTGGATCGTTGAATATTCACATCGAGGGCAGCGCTAGGAGGATATTCATTGGGTTAGGGTTATTGGATGCCAAGAAGGATTAGCCAAGAGTTTGCTTGAGCAAAGGACCAGGAAGGTATTGTATTCTCCATCCGTGGGAGGAGGAAGGAAGACAAAATCCCCCAAGGGGTCTGAGTACTCGGAGAAGCTCAGGACATATAGCGCTTTGCGCACGAGGACTTCGCAGAGGATCAGGAGTCAAAGAATCCTTGAGGATTTGAGAAGGACAAGCTCAGGAAGAGCAACATTTTCATACGCGCAGGCGAATCTCGCGGGTGAGGAGTTCAGAGAGGAAAGAAAGCAAGGAAGAGGCCTTGGAAAACCTAAGTTCTCCCAATTCTGGGAAGAAATCATGCAAGCTCAGGAGGAGCAACAGCCGTCGTCAGATCGGCAAGAGAGAACAGATCTGGATCGTTGAATATTTACATCCAGGGCAGCGCCAGGAGGATCTCACAGGCGAAGAGGACCGACAGCCATCAGATCTCGTAAGAGAAATCCCGTTAGCCGTTAGATCTTGGGAAAGATGCGTCGTAGTTAAGCCCGAAGGAGCAGAGGAAAAAAACGGAGGAGACATCAGGATATTGGTGTCGTCGGGGTTTTCACAGGGTAAGAATCGGAGACATTGAAATTCCCAAAATCCCGAGAAGGAATCCTAGCCGTTGATCTCGGAAGGACACGTTTCAAGGAACCAGGGAGTCATAGGGATTCAGTTCATCGGATAATTGGAGTTTTCGAAGATAGAGAACTCGTGCAAATTGGAGTCGCGACCCGCGATATCCCTTTAGGATCGCAACCATTCATCGTCGGGCCATTTGTCCGAGGATCCAGTGGAACCAGAGGATAGGTGTCGGAAGTTTGAGCCTAGCAGTGGTCAACGCCAGGTTGCATCGGAGATCGGGAATCGGGGATTCGTGAGGTGAGTAAATTACAACCTCGTAAGTGTCGATTTCCCGACGGGCGAAATTTCCGATAAGAGGAAGGAACCTGTGTTTTGAGGACTCGCGATACAGCGAGGTACGATTTCCCGATTGAAGGAAGGGAGGTCATAAGGAGCATCCTGTGGGTGCAGAAAAGTCCCGATAAGGGATTTGAAGAGCATTTTAGCTCTTCGGGCCTAAGGAAGATAAGGTCCTGGTGGGAGCAGACGTGCCCTGGGTGGCGGTCAGCGTCATAAATATTTTCAATTAATTAAGTACCCAACTATTTAATTGTCAACCCGAGGCTCGTAAACTTCAATGTGCAAGTACAAGAAACATAGGATTAAAGTGAAACTAGCTTAATCTAATGATTGAAAAGGAAACACACAACTGAAATTGAATCTAATTAGGAAAGAAGGAAATTGCATAAAATACAAATAATACATAACAAGCAACTAGTAAGCTCTCATTAAATCAACAACACTAACTCATAATAAAGTATCCTCTACTCAATATGGATAAATCAAGATGTTAGTATTAAATCATAAACTCTATTACATAGAATTCCAATCCAAAACTCTATAAAATGACTAACTCACTCAATCATTCACACACTTATTAACTCCATTCTTTCACTAACTCCTACTCCTTCACTAATTCTTACTCATACTACTATTAATCCCTACTAATCCCTACTATTCTCAGATGGAGAGAGAGCACCCCTTTATACATGAGTTTCTTTGAAAAGAGGATAAGCAACTAATCAATGTAGATTCACTTTCCTCTCGAGTAGGTACAACCAATTTGTTAGTAATTACATAATATTTATCTCTACAAATCCTCACAAATCCTTAATATCTTTGATAAGAAATTTTATCCATATCTCCATGATCTTTCTCCTTTGAATATGCTTGAATAATTATCCTCAAATCTTCAAAGGTTGGAGAAAAGATTCGAGAAGCTTGAATAATCCTTTTGTTGGAGTCTTCAAATATTCCTACACATTACAAAACTCATCCAACTTTAAGATATACATGAAAATATGTCAATTTTCTAATAACTAATCACAAATTCTCTTTTAATACTAGAATAAATTATTTGGAAAATAATAATAAGGATAAACCCATATTTAATTATTAAAATGGTATTAATGAATGTTTTATGGAGTGGTAGAATATGGATAAATGTGAATAATGGTGAAAGGAAAAGAGGATGAAAAAGCGACAATTTTGAGACTCAACAAGCCTCCCTCGGTTCCAATCGTCCATCGAGGTTCTACTTCATCCAACTGAGGTGAAATAATAGATTTTAAAAGGGCCATAGAGGTGTCTCTCGATGTCTCCTTGAAAAGCCCTCCTTCCAGAAGGGGTTGCATAACTTATAACTCTCTCATTTGTTCTTGTGTTAGGGTTTCCTCTGACGTTGTTATTGTTTCTACTGCTCCAGCCACTAACCTTCCCGACAAGATGATTGGTTTCTTCCATCCTAGGGGGTGTTGGAAGCTCGACAGAGACTACTTCTACGGAGTTTGGATGCGTTTCCATCTCAAGATCCTTCTCCGTGTGTTGTTGCTAGTCCTTCTCGGTTGGGCTCACCATTCCATTTTTTCACTCTACCTCATATCTACACTATGATATATTGTGTTAGTTCACATTTAAATAAGACCTTCAAAAGAAGAAGGACATGGGGGTGGGCTTTGATCCACTTATATGTGCACGAGTCACAATACCATTTAATATACTATCTCTGGGTGAAACCACATGTTCAATCACTACCTCAAGGTGCCCTCATGGCTCCAAGTAAAGCCCTCATGGGAATTGAACCTTGCCCAACGATGAAAAACTCCTCGCTTTCCACCATTAGATCCAACCCCTTTGGGAAATTTACACTTAATTGTTAATAATAATCTAAAAGTTCAATTAAAATTATAAAATTATTTTTTGAAATAAATATTTTATATTTTCTTTTAAAAAAGAAATAAAAATAAGATACTAAAATTTACTACAACATTAAAAATAATATACTATAAATAATAAATCAATGAATAAATATTTAGTATGAACAAGAATGACATCATAAATATCATTTTATAAATAATATGTTATAAACATTATAAATAAGAATTTAATAAATTATTATTTTGTATCAATAATACTATCATGAATATGAATATTAACTTGTTATATGTATCTATAAAATATCAAAATGATTAAAATTATAATATTTTTATTATAATAATAATAATTTAATTTTAAGATCTTTATCAAATTACACGCTAAATTAGTGTATAAAATCTTTTTGTTTTTTTAGATAAGAGATTTAATCTCTAAAAAGGAAATATATTTTCTTAACCATTAAATCCACTTAAATTGTACATTTTAAATCAACTAAAAACTATAAATAATTATAAATCATATAAAATATAAAAGAAATATATTTATAAAATATTACAAATTAACAATATAATAATATTTTTCTTTTTATTGATAAACATTAAATATTACATTTAAAATACTAAAAAAAATAAAATGTTAATATCATATATATGGTTATGTGGTTTACCAATTTCAATTATGATGTATTTAATTACAATAGAATATAATATTCAATGAAAAATTATAATTTAATATTTTTAATTTAACTAAAGAGTAAAATTGTTTACGCATCACATCCCATCAAAATTATAAATATGGTTGAAAACATGAAATAAATTGAACATATTAGTAAGTAATTGGTACTTAAAATTCCCATCTATTTAAAAAAGAATATTGTATTTTTTCAAGAACTCAAAAAACCATTATATAGTTTTATAGTTATTGTAAAGTATTATCTGATTTGTTCTTCCCAAGTCTCTTCATTTTATGTATTTTCATTGTTCTTTGTTTGCATTGTTTTTTTCAATATGTGTATTGTAAGGCTTTTAGTTAGAAGGGCACAAAGACCCTTCCCCAAGTCTTCATGGAGATGGAATCGAGTTATTAGTACTTATATTGTGACTATTTTGCAATAATAAGATTTAGTAAGTGTTAGGCATGTCTTGTGACACACGCACTATATATGTGTGTCTTGTATTTGTTTTGTAAGTGTTCCGTTTATTTTGCGTGTTCATGGATGTGTGTTTAAATGACCAAGTGCTAGGACTACTAACAAATTATCTAAGTATACAAGAGTTTCACTAGAGTAGGAGTGTGACTCTCCCATATCCTAAAATGGAGTATGAGTATGATCTAGGTGAAGAAGTGTAGTACAGATGACGTATCCTTGGTGTTTCTAGGTAGCCAAGCTAGTAATGTCGTGGTGTCACATGCCCTCAAGAGGTGCACGATCACAAGATTCATGTAGGAATTTTTTGGGGACATGATAGATAGTATCAGATATTTCTCATTGCATATTTTGAAGAAGGGTTGCTGAGTTATTCGCCACTATATCAATGATAGATGGTATCAAAGTAAACTTTGAAGACATTTTGTTGTGAATTTAATTTAGTGGAAATGTTCACAGACTCAGTGAATAGTTAAATTCATCAAAGATACTTTGCATTGGAATTAAAACATAGGTTTCAGTTGAAAATGTTGTGGAAGGTTGATTTGTCTAATGTTCCCTAGTTTAACCAAGGAACATTACTACGTGGAAATACACATAAAAATGAACTATTTTTTTGCTAATCGAAATCATGTAGCTTATCAACTGTGATTTAAACACAGATTCAAATAATTTATGATACCCATAATTAAATGCATCTACAACACTTTAAATGACAAGAAGTGTAGCTAATAACTCATTCACAACAACAATTAACCATTCACATATACATAGTTAAGCAAAACAATTAAATTCATGGAATAACTTAACAAATAGATAAACACTTATCTTTTATAGAAAAAAAAATTGAAAGAAACATCTTGGGAAGGATATTCCACCCAATCATAAACTTGGTGTTCCATATATCAACAATAGATCACCCCTGACCTGGGGATACCAATCCAAAAATGAAGGGTGCTTCTCACAATCCCTCACAACTCCATATCACACAATCCATTGGTTTTCTCCTATAAATATCCCAAAATTCCTCCAACTCTCTTTCTCTTCACCTTCACAACCCAAGGAATGTACACCTTCATCGCTCTCAGTCCATTGGGTGTCCCATTCATTTATCAGGGTATCTCTAGCTCAGGTATCTAGGAATATCTCTATTGGGAAATCAAAGGAACTCACTACTACGAAAAATCACCAACAAAAAAAACAACAAACACTTGCTGATACAATTTAACTCACCTAAGAGTCCACTCTTCGGGCCTAATAAAATCTCTCTTCAATTTCCATCTCCAAAATGCTCCAAAAATGGTCAAGCGTCCTTCATAACTTTCTCATTATTTTTGTTCCATCTCCCAAGCTCTTCTCCCCTCTTCTCTCCTTTTTGTTCATGTAAAACTGAATGTGAAAAATTGTTTGATACTACCCATACATATTTCATCTCATTCTCTGAGATAGTTGACTGCTCACTCTGTCGAATGTTGATTGTACCTCAACCCCACGCTCTCCAATAATTATAGGATTTGACTCTCACACCCACCCTGTGACAAATATTCAATGCTTGGGATCTCATACACTCAACCAGAAAATAAAAGTTTTCCCCAAATGATAATAAAATTCAGAAATGGTGGTTTGAATTAATAACCATAAATTATTTTCCTTTGGACCCTTTTCAGACACTCTCTAGTCATTCCCCCTCTCTTTTGGATTAATGAACCCCCATCTCTATCCATTTCCCAATAGAAAGTATTACATTATATTTATTTACAATTTAAGAAAATACATTTTTCATTTACATTACTTGGTCATAGCCACATTTATATTTACATTATTCATTAATTAAGCAAGGGATTGTAGCAAGGATTTTACATTCTTCCTCCCCTACAATTGTTCATTGTCTGCAATGCAACGCAACATGTCGAAACACATATATTAAATTGAATTGAAATACTTAGAAAATAAAAGAAAATTCCACAATCTTTACCATCCAACAATATTCCCAACCATAATCTCTCTTTTTTATCAAGCTCCTGACCAAAGGAATGTGTCCCCTTCACTTCGTTTAGTCCATTACGTTGCACCAATATTTTATCAGGGTTATCAGAATAGGCAACCAATAATTTCTTAGATGTGTCTCTTGTCACTAGCTACCCAAAAATGGAGCCTTGCGTTTTCAACTTCTATTTTCTTCAAAATTGGAAAACATTTATGAATATTCCTACCACATGTTTTTTTCATGCTTCCATGTTGCATATTCAATACCATACTAGGTCCATTGAACCTTTATCAACTCTATGGATTTGTTCCATAGCACTTTGACTTTCCATCCCAGGATGCATACTAGTTCCACCGAGAAATCTCTTTGTTTCCCACCTGCATCACAATCCAATCAATTATGTGGTTAGGATCAAGAACATATTTCTTTAATAATGACACATGAAATACATTTTTCACTCTCATGTATGAAATAAATTCCATAATGGATGCAACTGGCCTTAAATTTTTTAATATTTCAAAAATCCCACAATATCTTGTTGCCAAATTCAAGAAACAACCTAATCTTTTCAAACTTACTTTTGTTTTAATTTTTAGGAGAACACGTTCCTCCACTTTAAGATCTCTAAAAAATATGTTCTTGTCTACATAGCTCATTTTTCTATCTTGGGTAACCTTTAAATTCTACCTTATTCTTGTCATCTTCTTTTCTATTTCGTTTAACAAACCTGGCCCAATGATGGATTTTTTTACTGGGTTATCCCAACTCACTTGTGTGTTACACTTCCTTCCATACAAAGATTCAAATGGACTCATTTTTAATGAGACTTGATACCGGTTATTATAAGAAAAATGTTAAGAACCAAATACCAATATTGCATAGAAAAACCTCATAAAAAGTACTCAACGCCTTGAAAAAGATACAATTTCAGATAATAAGCCTCTTCGACGGGGAAATATCCTTTTACCCCACTTAAATGTTCAATTACAAGATGATTCAAAATGAAAATGTCTCCTTGGTATATATAGGAGACTAGGAGGTATAATTACAACTAATGGCCTAAAGCCGACAT
>JZKD02S0378367.1:146610-168152 GCA_000966675.3 Picea glauca | reverse complement strand
TAGGAGGTATAATTACAACTAATGGCCTAAAGCCGACATAAATAAAATAACATTACTAATATAATATGCCCCAATTAAGGGGTAATGAGCCAATATTAGGGCTTAACAAAAAATCCACTAAGTGGATATTGTCTTCACATTTTGATGGTTGATCCATCACATACATCCTAATCATGTCTTCAATTATCCTATTGGTCCCATTTGTTTTTCCATTCGAGTATAGGTGATACGTTGTACTAAGATTTATATTTGTTCCAAATTATTTGAACAAACCTTGCCAAAATTTGGGTGTAAACTTCGAATATATGTCATAAACTATTGCCTTAGGAGCTCAATGTAGTCAGGCAACTTTTTTCATGTAAATATATATAATGTTTGTTTCCTTGTGTGTTGTCTTCATAGGAATAAAATGTGTTTCCTTAGTCAATTTTTCCACCACCACCTTGATGGTATCATGTTGGTTCATTGGGAAACTTTGTAATAAAATATACCGTAACCACTTCCCACTAATTCCATTGTAGAATAGGAAATGAATATAAGAACCCCATTGGATGTTTGTGCTCTGTTTTCACCTTTTTCACTATAGACACCAGGCTACATAGTTAGCCACTTCTTTCGTCATTCTTGGCCAAAGGTATCGACTCTTTACATTTCTAATGGATTTCTAATATCTTGGGTGCCCAACATATGGAATGTTATGCATTTCTCTCAACACTATATTTTTTAGCTCCATGGAATTTGGCACAAACACCTTGCCTTTGTACAAGAGGATTCTATCATCTTTTAATTCATAATTTTTAAATTTCTGATATGAATTTTTTTGTTGTAAGTTTTCCTTTATTTGAAAATAAATCTAATCTGAATTTGTGGCTTCGAGAATTTTATATTTTAAATCTATCTTGTACATGATAATGGTTGAAATATGAAATTCATGAGCTCTTGTGCTAATTGCATCAACCACTTGATTTTATTTAACTTTGATATGTTTAATTTTGAAGTCATACTCACTAAGAAATTCCATCCACCTAGTTTGTCTAGCATTTAAAGTTGGTTGTCCAAATAAATTTTTCATACCACAGTGGTTTGTTCTTAGCTCAAATCTCCTCCCCATGAGGCAATATCTTCACATTTTTAATGCATGTACAATTGTTGCTAATTTTAGATCATGAGTAACATAATTTATCTCATGTTCTTTTAATTTTTGGGACTCATAGCATACCACATGTTCTTTTTTATTGAGGACTCCACCAAGCCATTCCTTACACGCATCCATGCGCAATACAAATTATTCATTTGGATATGAAATATTTAATATGGGTGCACTTGTCAAAATGTTTTTCAACTACCACAAACTATCGTCACATTTTTGTTTCCATTCGATCTTCACTCCCTTCTGTTGCAAAGTGATTCGGCTTGCAATATTTAAAAACTCTTTTATGAATATTCAATAATAACCTGCGAGACCCATAAATGATCTTACCTCAGTCACATTTCTTGGCATGCAATTTATGCTCCCTCAAAACATTTAGCACCAATCTTAAATGATTATCATACTCCTCCTCATGCTTAGAGTGTATGAGAATATCATCTAGGAATTGAATAACAAACTTTTGTAGGTACTCCTCGAACACTCCATTCATTAGACACATAAAAATACTTGGGGCATTTGATATTCCAAATGTCACTATTGTGAATTCATAATTCCCATACCTTGTTCTGAATGTTTTTTTGTTGATATCTTCTTCTTTTATCCTCACTTGATGATAGCATGATCTCAAGTCAATCTTGGAAAAAATTATATGACCTTTTAGTTGATCAAATAAATCATCAATTCTTGGTAAGGGATGTTTGTTATTTATAGTTAACTTCTTCAACTGTCTAAAATAAACACATAACCTTAATGTTCCATATTTAGTCTTCAAAAAAAAGAGTTGAGGCTCCCCAATATGAGACACTTGGGTGTATATACCCCTTCTTCAAGAGCTCCTCTAGTTGCATCTATAACTCTTTCAGTTCAGGTGTGCCCATTATGTAAGGTATCTTGGACACTCGGGGAGGTCCTAGCTCCAAATAAATAGATAAATCAATGTCTCTCTTCAGGGGAAATCCTAGGATCTCGTCAAAAACATCTTCAAAATATTTTAAGACAGGATGGTATTCAAGACTCGCCACTTTATCACTAGTTGTGTCTTCCATGTGGGATGCAAAAAATTGACATCCCTTTATAAAACTCCTTTTCAACTACATATCTGAAATTTCTCTAACAGATATAGCTCTCAGAATTCCTTGAATCTTGTCTTACCTCCTTTTATCATCAAGACGATTTATTATATTGTTGTAACATTCTAGGACATCATGGTGTTTTTCCAACCAAACCATGCCAATTAGATAGTCATATTAACCCAAAGGTACAATGTTCACATCTACCTTTGTGTTGAGTCCATTAATGTCTATCGGGGAATCTTTAACCAACTCATTGATCTTTCTCTTAGCCCCTGTGGATAATTTAACAAACCAATATTTATTATTCTTACTCCTTTGAAAGTGAAATAATTCAATAATTTTAGAGTTTATATAACTATGGATAGCTCCAAAATCAATTAAAATTGCTATGGAATGCTTATAAATCTTACCTTCCACTTCAATCATGGGGGATTGATACTATGTTTGCTTGTTATCCAAGGTGGAATAAATACTTGGCATACATCCCCCCATATCTTCCCTTTTTTCATCCTCTTGGATTTTGTGTACAATCCTCATTCTTTCTCCTTTGTGAGGGTAGTCCTTATACAAGTGATTCCCCTCACATACCCAACATTGTACATGAGGCTTCCTTGGCCTTTTCCAAAAAGAATCTGTTTTCTTGAGTTCATTTTGGACTAAACAACCTTGCTCATTTTATTGATAGTTATTCTTGAGAAAGGGTGGCTTAAAAATTTTCCTCCTTTTCTACCTCTTTCCTTTCATTTTGTCACTCCAAGTCTTTTGAAATAATTAACTCCCTTTTCTATGTTCATAGAGATTCATTTTTCTCCTTGTGGTCTCCACCAAATGATCGTGGTTATCATATTGTATGTTTTCTTTGTAGAAGGAGGGTAACCCAATTTAAAAAACTTTGCGTTTTGAACTTATCATCTTTTATGAAGTCAAGATACTTCAACAATTCAAAGAACCTCTTCTCAAACTCACTCATTGTCATGTTGCCTAACTCGAGTTCAAATAACTCTTTCATATTCATCTCACAGTAATTCTCAAACAATTATCTCCCTTTGAAATATCATTTGAATTGCCTCTATGAGAACCTATTCTCATCAAGAGGGTTGGCTTGCTTAAGCTGGTCCCACCACATGGTTTCATTTCCTTGCAAGTGGTAGGTTTCAATTGTTATTTCTACCCTGGAGGAGTAATCATACAACTAGAAATATTTGTTCATTTCCAACAGCTAGGCCTCATCCTCCTCTCCCTTCCTATGCTCACCATTGAAAATTGGTGGCTTGATCTTCCTGAGATCACCTTGCAAGATGTCTCCCTTAGGGTCTTCACCTCTGTCTCCCGACATGGGACACACTTGGAATGCTCCCTAGCCCTGAACTATCATGAGCTCTCCTAGTGAATTGCTATGGGGAATGATGGCGCTTTCTCCTGCTCCATAACTTCCCATCCCTTATACTATGGGATTCAGATGCTATTACTTGTCTATATCTAGCTTCATGATTTGTGCCAAAGTACTTATTAGCTTGCTTCTACAACATGTTCAAGCTCTGAAGTATCTCTTTTTGAGCCTTCATATTCTTTTCTTTATCAACTCTATAGATCTGCACTTCTCTATGCACTCTTTTCATAGTTATAGGATCATGCTTGTACCTTCTTCCATTAGACTCAATCTCACCATTTCCCATGCTGAAATGCATACCTCTCAATTCCTCTTCATGACTATAGAACCCTTGGGAATATTTTGTTCTTGTGTTTCTCATATAGAAACCAAAATTATTCTCTGAACCTCTAATTTTGTATAAAATGTGCATGCAAACAATTTATGTTAGATTAAAATAAATACATACACAATTGGCAAAATAATGCATAAAGTTTTCTACCATTTAATGCCACCAATCATCTTCCTTTGAGTTGGATGTACATTTTTCTTCTCCAATTAATTTTTCTAGGTTAATATATGGATTCTCCTCCTCAATTCATTTCCATCAACCACTTATTTTCCCAATTCTGAGTTTCAATAAAAAAATTATGATCTTCAAAAGTTTTGACCATTTTCCCTTTTTCAACCTCGCATGCTATAGGTGTGCTCTTTCCCTGTCAGCACATATTTAGGTACCCAGAACTCAAATATGTCTCTATGGATGACTTATAAACTCTATGATATTTACATACACTGCTCTTGGTCCCAACAATGACTCCTAATCTAGGAGTTATTCCCTCTACAATAAATCTGGTACTAAATTTTACCCTTGACCGTTTTGGCTCTAAGTCCCTCATACAAGATCCATTTGTGGAATAGTTTAGTTTGTTGGAAAGATCTCCTAGATATATATCATTTTAAAAGCATAAAATGTGTGTCCCTATGTGTCCTAGAAGGACACATAATTTTGTACTAAATTTATTCTAAAAAAATGTTGTTTAGGCCCTCAAAAATGCCTTGGAAGATTAAGAGCTTCAAAAACTGGAATTTTCATGAAAAAATTCATTAAATTATTGTTGTAATAGTCTTTAGATCCAAGTATTGATCTAAAAATTTGGACTAATCCAAATCATTAATCTTATGGTACTTTCCAAGATGTGTCTAACCTATGCAAGCCTGTCGAAATCTCTTTCTCGGACTCTTCCCATCAGAAACCTCTAGTGGTTGGATATGGGGATCCCTCCAAAGCCCACTGTATAGAACACTATTGGACCTATCTCATTGGAAATAATGATTTTCCTTTATTATTGACATTTCCAAATACAAAACTTTGATATCATATCATGGTTGTTCTATCAAACTCACCTATCAGAAGCAATCTCCCTGAACAAACCTTTCGATAGCCTCCTTCCAAAGACTTGTCGGAAACCATCCTTCCCGAGCCATCATAATTCTATCTTTTTTGAAGAAAAGCATCTGAAAGATATGTGGCACTCACTAATTCTCCCTTCAATGTTAACATCTCCTCTGACATGGAACACTAACATGTAAACTTATTTATCATTCCCCTTGACCCTCTACCCTTCCGAGGAAACATGCAAATACGATAGATCGAACGATTAGAAATCATTATGTTCAACGACTCTAATCATCTTAGGCTCCAAAAAATTCTCACTAGTTACCTCAGTCATATGCCAAAACATTACCAACTTTCCGAATGATCACTCTCTAAACACCTCTTGTAAATCAAACAATTAGGAAAAGATATAGAAGATATGATGCCTCTTGTTGTTTTGGGCTCATGTCATCGGAATCCTCGCTTCAGACTGAAACTCATCCATGACTCTAAGTCCTTAGGAAACCTTCTTCATGAAGGCCTTTCAGAATACCTTGCTCTGATATTATGTGGTTGAATATCAACTGACAATTCTCAAGGTCAAATTAATCTGAGCCATCGATTACTAAACTTCACGACCGTCATGAAACTCATAGGATTTCGACCCTCTAGGAAAAAATTGACTCTACAACTTGGAAATCGATGCCATGAATTACCTTATCCAACTTATTTGAAGAACTTAAACTTGAAATCTTCTCAAAAAGTGGGGATTTCACTTTGGTTCCCCACTTTTCCCCAAATTCGTCACATGATGAAATAAGCAACCACGAATCTACTCAATCCATGTTGTATTCTAGCCCATACAAGATCAGTGTTGAAACTTGACCTATGATACCATTCTATAGTTATCTTTAACATAGCCAGTGAACATTACTAGGTGAAAATACATATAAGAATGAACTTTTCTTTTGCTAATCAAAATCTTGTAGCTTCTTAACTACGATTTAAACACATATTCAACTAATTTATGGTACCCATAATTAAATGCATATACAACATTCTAAATGACCATGAATGAAGATAATAACTCATTCACAACAAAAATTAACCATTCACATATAAAGAGTTAATAACAACAAGTAAATTCATGGTGTAACTCAACAAATAGATAAACATTTATATTTTATAAAATGTTCATGTAATCAGTTGCTTGGGAAGGACGTTCAACCCAACAATAAATTTGGTATTTCATATCCCAACAACAAGTCACCCCCGATTTTGGGATAGGGATCCACAAATTAAGAGTGTCTGTCAAAGTACCTCACAACTCCATATCACACAGCCCATTGGTTTTCTCCTACAACTACCCAAAATTCCATCAACTCTCTTCCTCTTGACCTGCCTAACCCAAGGAATGTACCCCTTCATTGCTCTTGATTCATTGGGTGTCCCATTAATTTAACAGGGTCTCTCTGGATCAGGTAGATAGAAATATCTCTTCTAGGAACTCAAGGGAACTCACAAATATAAAAACACAACAACAAAAACAATAGCAAACACTTTTTTATATAGTGCAACTTACCTAGGATTTCACTCTTGAGGCCTAACAACCTGTCTCTTCAATTTCCAGCTCCAAAATTGTCCAAAAATTCTACAACATGATCCATAATTCACCTAACATTGTCATTCCATCTCCCAATCTCTTCTCCCCTATTCTCTCCTTGTTTTTCTTGTAAAATTGAATGTGAAAAACAACTTGTTACTACCCATATGAAGTTACTCTCTTTCCCCAAGATAATTGACTGCTCAATCTGCCCAATGTTGATTGTAATCCATCCCCATGCTCTCTAATAACTATGGGATGTGACTCTCACACCCACTATATGAGAGATAATCAATGATTCAACTCTCATATAGGCAACCAAAAAATAGAATTTTCCCCAAATGATAATAAAATTCAAAAATGTGGGTTTGAATTAATACCCAAAAATTATTTCCTTTTGGACCCCTCTTGGACACTCTCTAGGAATACCTCCTCTCTTGTTTATTAATCAACCCCCATATTTGTCCATATCACAACATATGGTATTAAATTATATTTATTTACAATTCAGGAAAATACATTTTTCATTTACATTGTTTGGCCATAGCCACATTTATATCTACGTTATGAATTAATTGAACTGGGGTTATAATCGGGATGGTATAATTTGGGAGAACACCTTGTATAGGTCGAGAGTAGAGTTTGTGGTGAAACAAAACACTAATATAGGGTGGGTGTTCGCAAAAATCATCTTAGAGTTCACCGTATGAACTGTCAAAAACTTGATCGTCGAGGCAATTTGGGCACGGACTTGGTGAAGGTTCAGTAAGGTTGATTGACCTTTCAAAGAGCTAGTCTGGGTGTAGAATCGGTTGGTTTGATTTGAAATGTTCCAAATAAGTGATAGACCTGTTGTGAACACCTTGAAGAGATAAGACACAAAGTTCATTGGGTGTGTTGAGCACTTGGTAAAGGCATATGAGTGCAAGACTTGTTGCATATCTAATTGCAAAATTTATTACAATGGGTGATTGTGAAGGGGATTACTTTTGGGTTGAAATGAGTTGAAGCACTTGGGTGAGTTGGGTGACTTTATGTGACCTATATAATATATCCAGTAGGGATTTGGTAGGGAATATGTGATTACTTAAAAGTTGCAGACATAAAATACTAAGTTCGGGCATGAGGATGTGCATGCTCGCAGATTGGGCATGACTTTTGGATTATGTACCTAACCAATTCGAGACATGCAGATCAACATTACACAAAAACATCAAATTGAGTTGTAGTACAATTGTAGCAATGGGTCATGAGGGGTTAAACACTTGGGGATGAAATACTGAAGTGAAGTGGGAAGCAACCAGTTTTAGTAGGAAACGACAATAGAAGAAGAACCAAACAACAACAACATTGAAATGATATAGTGCAGTAGAGTTATGTGAATTTCATCCTTGGAGTTAGGTGAAGTGACTGTATTGAGTCAGGAAGCAGATCGTGAAAATTTGGGTGAAGCACAGGTTTGTTGGTTTGTGGAAACTTGGTGTTTTCACTTCGAAAAAAAATTTGGGTTTCCAACTCGCACAAAACTTGGGGTTTCCAGTAGACTTAGTTGCAATGGGGGCATGAGTTATGGTAGAGACATGGACATCGTAGATTTTTTGGATGTTTCTATGGATGAAAATGACTTAAGGTGGGGGAAGATGTAAGGTGTTTGACTAGAAGGTCCCAAAGACCCTTTCCCAAATCCTTAAGGATATGAAACTTGGGTTTTCTCTGAAACCCAAGAGTCGCACTAGTTGGGTCAGTGAGAACCTTGGGCATGCAAACATTCCAAGTGATTTTCCCAATCATGTCGAAAATAATTGTGTGGAAGTGACCATGAGAAGGGCACACTAAATAGATTGGAGCACACTAGTCCCAATGGATGTGATGGTTTGTGAGTGCATGGGTTTGTTTGGGAATCGGGTCCATGAAGGGGCACGACAATTCATTTTTTCGAGATACACCTGAAGGATGTGACAGTTCGTGATGGTGACTTTTGGAGTGCACATAAGATAAAAATGGTGCATGACCAAGAAAGACATATTTTTACAACAAGAAGAGAAAGATCAACTCTGTAATTTTGAGGTAGACTTGGATGAAGAAGTTGGAGCTCCTTCAAGGAGCCAAGTCACTCCACATGGGAGGACTTGTGATGCCTTGAGGATATTTTTTGGATAGATTTTGGACGACCTTCTTTTAGGATGAGTTTAGTGAATTCTTGTCACATGTTTGATTGAGGCTTGCTAGGAGATAGAATGACGGGTCTATGTGAAGTCTTGTGGTAGAGAAGATATGGTGATTCTATGGTGGACGTATGTTTTGGGTGCTCTACAAGAGTTTCAAAATTTATTATGATGGGAAATTATTGGTGTGATGAATCTATGTATGATTGTTTTGGTGAGGTGAGGTGAGTCATGTGACTCTGCCGAGTTGTAAATTGATCCGGTAGTGCTCATATTGTAACTATTTTGCAATAATAAGATTTAGTCGAGTGTTAGGAATTCCTTGTTAGACCTACACTATAACTATGTTTCTCTTGTCTATTTCACAAGTGTTCTCTTCATTTTTCATGTTCATGGATGTATGTTTAAATGACTAAGTGTTAATATTGTTAACAAATTGTCTAAGTATACAAGAGTTGCATTAGAGTAGGTGTGTGACTCACCTATAGCTTAGAATGGAGTATGGGTATGCTCTAGGTGAAGAGGAATAGTCCATATGAAGTATCCTTGGTGTTTCCAAGCATCCAAGTGAGAAACATCATGGTGACACACACCCTAAAGAGGTGCATGATCACAATATTTAGGTAGGAACTCTATGGGGACGTGACATGTATAAATTCCATTATGATCAAGCCTATGATTGGATTTGTATTCATGTGAAAGTGAAAGGTGTTATAGTTGAGTCTAAATACCATGGAGTGTGTGCCATGTGTATGAAAACCATAGAGAAAAATTGTGTGTACATCTCTAAAGTTTTATATCCTCTTCAACTTGTGTTTGATTTTAGGCATCTAAAGGTTAGGCATTCCATATTAAATAATTTCTATCATAGATTGCTTTCGACCAAAAATATAATTTGTTATGAATTTTAAGAAACATAAGGTTGGTTGTGTTCTTGAGTCACATGTTCATTCTCCTTTTTATGAAATCGTTACAAAATAACAATGATTAGAAGATGGAGAAACAATAATTTCATAAACAAAATGGAAATTAAATGTTGAATTGATCTAGAGCACATTTCCATAATCACTCTTGACTTGACAGAAAACCCACACACTCAACCAACATTATAGACGTTTATGACTAAAAAGAAGATGAAACAATGGGATCTCTACTTCGACAGAAAACCCACACACTCAACCAACATTATAGACGTTTATGACTAAAAAGAAAATGAAACAATGGGATCTCTACTTCTCGATAAAGGTATAAAGTGCATTGGATAAACTAAATTAGAATATAACCATGATGTAGAATATATTAATTTAAAAACACAAATTCTAGAATTTGCTAAAAAAATATCGAATGACACTACTATCGAGAAAACAATTCTTAAGAAAAAAAATGACATCATATATAGAGTAGAACCATAAATTGATTCTCTGTGGAGAGAATTATCAAAGATTTCTTCAGTAATATGTCATATTTTAGATAGCCCTTGGCGGATAGGCTTTAGTTCAACGATCGAAAATTTTAATGCACGAAATATGTCATATTTTAGATATCCCTCGGCGGATAGGGTTTAGTTCAACGATCGAAAATTTTAATGCACGATCTACCAAAAGTGGTCACTTTCAATATAAGTTATAGGTTGAGCCATTAACAGGAGTGTCAAAACTAATATGAAAAAATAGAGCCAAGCAACATCCAACCTGGCTCTAGATCTGGCTTTGAGAACCTAAAATTAAAGATTTATATAAAATAATATAATTATTTAGTGACTTTTAAATTTGAAAGTAATTAGATTTAGTTTAAAAAATAAGGGATTATATTTTCTTAGATTATATTAAATTTATATTAAAATTCATTTTAAGTAAAAATTAATATTTAGGATTTCCTCTTACATTTTGTATTAATATTAAATATTCCTTTTACATTTTATTCCTTTAAGATGTTTTCAGGTTGAATCGAAGGTGGGGATTCTGCCTAAGCATGAAAAACAATGTTCACGTTGAATCTACCCTGGTCACGTCATGCTTCCCCAAGTTGAAAAAATGTGGGGGCTTCTACCTAAGCATTAAAAACAATGCCCACACATCCTCTTCCTTGGTTGACATTTGTATTTGTTACTTTTAACGAGTTCCCTCAGTTTCTTATGAGAAACATTTTAATTTCCTCAGGATCCCTGGGAAAGAATTTAGAAGGTTAATGATTCACTTTTATCTTTTGTCAGCTACAAGCCTCTGAGATTTCAACCCATTCTTCCCATGAAATGAGGGACAAACCCTTATTGGGTCAATGCAGTGCTCGAAAATACAAAAAAGTTAGGATATGAGGGGATGAAGTGTGGAAAGTGACAAGTATGGTTGGGAATGGAATGATGGATCTTCAAGAGGACATCCTAGTAGAAAACCTAACTCGAAGGGTGACCTACTTACTAGGGTGCAATGTCAACCACCAAAGTGAAACACGAAAATGAGCATAATCTCCAAGCAAATGTTACATAATCAAAAGAAGTAATAAATGTAACAAACTCAAATGCCTCAAATATTGAAATGACACTCACCATAATAATTGACTTGTACCTGATGGAGCAAGACCCAATGTCTTACGAAATCTAGATGATGTGGTGGATATCGTTGTGATGAACCTGGAGATGTGGTGGTGAGGTGGGCCTCTGTCTGTACAAGTGGACATTGTTGGTCAAGATATCTCTTGGTACTCCATGTTTGAAACCTATGGGCCTTGAGACATCATCTCCTTAGTTATCCCTACGAGTTGGGGATAACATTTCGCTACTACTTGGGGAAATATTCTCATCGTAGAGTGCATGAGAACCACAAAGAATCCTGGTGGACCCGAGCCTACTTTTTCAGACTTTTTCAGCATTGTGTTGGGGTATCCAAGGATGGTGGCCATGTTCAAGAATTTATAAAGGTCATTTTCCCAAGGGTGAGCCATTGGAGAAATGTTAAGGGTACCATGGAAAACGGTTTTGACAATGGGAGACTTGAGAGGAGACCTTATTTGGTAGATCTTAGAAGGTTTGAATCTCCTCGGGGGAAAAGTATTAAGGGAAGGTGGGTTTTGGGAAGGTGGAGTCGCCATATGAGCTTCAATAAGATCTCATCAAATGTGGAAGGGGAGCATCCTTCAAGTGGAGTAACTAGGAAAGATATGATTAATTCATTGGGATGGTAGCTTTCCAAAGTGTTGTTAGGCCACAAAAGAGGATTCAAAATCTTCACTAGCAATGACGCCAAAATTTTATCGCATAAAGTGTAGGTTGGGAAAATCCTGACCCAAACCACAAGATGGTGACAACTAGTAGAATACCTACCCACTGTCACCTTAGATATGTACTCCTTTCACTTTAAAGGTGAAGTGATGTCCTCAACGGAGGAATCCCGGGTGACCCTAAGGGGAAATGATATGGAAAGTGATACTTATGAATGTATTCCCCTATAGGTCAATTTTAAAAATTTAATATGGATTTTATGACACGTTTCAGAAGTGGATTAAGGTTTCCAAGTCATTGAGTACCTTCAGAAATTGTTTGTACCTACCCGGGACATAAGAAAATCCAAGTATATGAGTTATATGTTAGGTTAACAAGAAAGTTAACCTTTCTATCCCTATTTATATAAGTCAATATATATATATATATATATATATATATCAAGAATTAAATAGTTGTTAGATCGACCAAAAAATGCTAAAATTTCACCAAATGATGCAAGACATAGGCTAGCTAAACACTAATATAACTCTAGTATAAAATCACAAGAATTTAGTAGTAAGACAAGGATGTAAGAAAAAATTACTATAGAGATATTATTTATCCTTATGGCTCTAGAAAATTATTTGTTACAACAGAAAAACAACCACCAAAACTTGCCAGAAATCTACCCAAAAGATGCGCTAGGAATAGTAGATTATGCTGACAAATTATTAGCATTTTTTTACGGTTGAAATGTGAGTTATAAGTGAGAAAAATAAATATTTCATGCATCTCTATTGTATGTATATTTTAAAGAGTTATATCTACAAGAATAACAAGCCAATCAAGATTCCCTAGTGGCATTGACAAGCTCTTAATATCCATAAAAGTTTCCAATTTGAACAAGATCAATATCCCACTACATCATGTTTACCAAGGAAAAAACATTATTTCTCCAATGAAAACTTAATATTAGTGCCTTTAAAATATGGGTGAACGGATTCGTATAATTTTGAGTTAAACCAACAAAATCCATAGCGGTGTAATTTCTCTTACTCCCTAGGGAATGCTAATCAAACTAGGGTAAACCTAGGAGGGTGTACACACTCATAATTCTCCTAACAAACCTTGCCAAAAATGACTTATAAGCTTTATCAAATAAGATGAAGGTTAATGGAGGGTTTATAAAACATACCTATCCTAGGGTTTGAACCAACAAATACCAATAATAAGAAAGAAAGAACTAACAAATGCATATTTTCCTTACCAATTCCAAGAGAGAGAGAGAGAGAGAGAGATCAAACCCCATTTCACCAATAAAATTACCATCCAAGATCAAGAAAATAAGCCTTCAAGAGGGGCATAGAACTTTACCTCCATAATTCACCAAGAAATATCACCAATAAGCATATGCACAAGATATATACCAAAAATTCCCAAGAGGGCACAAATTTCAGCCAATGTGCTTTATCACAATGGGATAGCTATGAAGAAAATGAAATAGATATGATCTCTATTTATACAAATACTCTAAAACATAGTTTTTCCACATAACTTAGGGTAAACCACAAAGTAAGGGTACAAAAACCCTTAATTTTCCCCTTTACAATTTAAAATTTTATTTTGCACAATAGAAACCAAAGAAAAAGCATGACAACACCCCTTTAGGAAAACGTTTTGGCATCTTTGGAAATTTTTTGAGATTGGGGTTGAAGCATTGGGCCTCCAAGGTACTTCTTCGAAGGTGCTAGGGAATTATCCACCAAGTTAAGGTGTTTCTTCCTCAAAATTGTGCCATGTTTCCTCATCACTATAAAACCCTAACCCATGCATGACTCCAAGCCGTCAAATGTGACGTTTTGGCCTCCAAAGGAAAAACGTTGGGCTAGTAGGGGAATGGGCGAGATTCTGTAAGGAATATCTCAAGCCTCCAAAGTCTAGCATATTTGTCTACTATGTGGAACATGGTATCCAACCTTTGGGATTCAAGCCCGAAGGAATCCCAAGCTAGGCTTGTTCTTCCAAAAATTTCCACCAACTAAATCCTCCAAAAACAATGAATATGCCTTCCAAGGGTCTCAAGTCAAAAGCATCATGATGAGTAAATCAAATCAATAAAAAAATCCATCTAAGCATATACATTCAAACTACCTCATCAAAATAAACAAGTTCTCAAATACCCTATACAATTTACCCATTTTAGGTATGGGAGGGTTGACAAAGAGACATATTAGATGATTCATGCCTAAAGTTTAGGAGTCTTTCATGAGCAAACCTATTTCTCATTCATGTGGATGAGGTGACATTGATGAGAGAAAGACCTTTGGGCATGGGTTTCATGACATACAATGGGTTTTAATGTCTCATTTATGAGTGCCTTTGTAGAGGGTGTGTTGGACCTTTGTTTTCAATGGAACCTTTTTCCAAGCCCATTTATTTCCTTTTACTCTTTTAAGATGTTTCCAGGTTGAATCTAAGGTGGTTTTCTACCTAAACTTGAAAAATAGTTCCCACCTTGACTCTACTCTGTTCACGTCACTCTTCCCCAAGTTTAAAACATGTGTGGGGCTTCTACCTAAGAATTAAAAATAATGCCCATAGATGCTCCTCCTTGGTTGGCATTTGTATTAGTTATTTTTCACGGGTCCCATCAGTTTCTAATGAGAGACATTTCAATGTCCTCATGATCCCTCGTAGAGAATATAGAATGTTAATGATTAGATTTTATCATTTTCCAACTACAAGCCTCTGGGATTTCAACCCCTTCTTCCCGTGAAATGAGGGACAAACCCTTCTTGGGTCAATAGACTCGAAAATACAAAAAAGGTTAGGATATAAGGGGATGAAGTGTGGAAAGTGACAAGTATGGTTTGGAATGGCACGATGACTTTTCAAGAGGATCTCCTAGTAGAAAACCTAACCCGAAGGGTGACCCACTTACTAGGGTGCAATGTCAACCACCAAAGTGAAACACGAAAAATGAGAATAATGTCCAAGAAAATGTTACGTAATCAAAAGCAGTAATAAATGTAACAAACTCAAATGCATCAAATATTGAAATGACAATCACCATAATACCTGACTTGTGCCTGATGGAGCAAGACCCAATGTCTTACGAAAACTAGATGATGTGGTGGATACCGTCGTGATGAACTTGGAGATGTGGTGGTGAGGTGGGCCTCTGTCCTTACAAGAGGACACTATTGGTCAAGATATCTCTTGGTACTCCATGTTTTCAATTTGTGGAACTTGAGACATCACCTCCTTAGTTATCCCTATGAATGGGGGATAACATTTGGCTCCTACTTGGGGAAATGTTCTCTTCGTAGAGTGCATGAGAACCACAAAATATCCTAGTGGATCCAGGCCTACACTAAAACATAAAATCATAAAATCAAGGGTGGTTCTATTACATATATATCAAAACCAAAACTGAAAATTAATGTAGAAAAGAATATTTTAGCATATTTTTTTTTATAAATCTAAGCTAAACATGAAATCAATATGCAAGTAGAGAAAAATGAAATATGAAATGCGGATAAAATACCATGTGCAATCAAGATGCAAATGTAGGAAATAAAAATGACCTGCCTACTTACCTAGGGCCTGAACCCTAAAGAAGTCAAGTGCTCTAAACGTAGGGATCGAGAAGAGACCCATCCACTGGTAATGGCATATTGCTCTCGTCCAAAGATGTCAAATAATACTTCTCTTTCTTATACTTCTTCTTGATGATGTAAGGAACAAGCCAAGAATTGTTATCGTTTTGGTCATATTTAGGCTTTCCCTTATTCTTATCCCACATGAATGCAAGACTTCCTTCACTATAGTTGATGTAAGATATATTTTTAATGTAATTATAGGAAGGAGGTCTTACTTTGGCTGCATTTTTTATGGTGTCTTCACATTCTTTGTCCTTATCATCTTCTTTCATCAATATCTGGATGGACCCTTGCTCTTTCCCTTGGAACTTCACAAGTTTTTCATTGTATTCATTTTTCCTTGAGAGAAGCATATCTAAAAAGTCCTCCTACATGAAAGGTAAGTATCGTCGATCATACTCAATGGTTTATGGAACCTCATCAAACTCACTCTCACTTTTATAAAAAGGACCATTGGGATCCATCGCATGCTTACCAGCCCACTCTCGTCTATATAATACATCGAAGGTGCCATCCCCCATTTAAATGTATGCATGGGTAAGATCGATGCTAAGTAAACCTCCAAGGGAAGAATACCAACTCCTTTATAAGAGAATCCCCCAAGAATCTAGAACATCTGATCCAGATGGATATCGGTGGCCACCCACCTTTTCCAACTGGCTCAAAATAGTTTTCTGACATTTTTGGCAATTTACTATTTTTAGCAGTTTTTACTTACGGGGCCATTTTGAGGGCCTAAATGAATATTTTTTGGTATCAAGCTCGTTAATGATATTTGAAGGAATCATTGAGCCCCCAAAATGAATCTCCTCAACGATACCTTTCCAACGGTCTATCACACGCCTAAAACGGAGATCGTATGCAAAAGTTACAACCCCGGGAAGTTGATGTACTAGCTTACCCAAACGGGGCACACATGACTTTTGGCGCTTCATCTCCTAGGTTTAGGTTTTTGGATGTATAGGGTTTTTGGAATTCTTTCTTATTGTAAAAATGCCTTCAGAATCTCATTGTAACCTTCTTCTTGCGAATGCGCGCTGTCGTCAAATCTCTTCTCAGAGATAAGCTGCCACCATTCCAGCAAGCTTGTTTCCACTGCATTTTACAGTTTTATCTTATTTAGTTATTAAATAGAAAACCAATTTTACTGTATCTTTGTTATTTTGTGTTAAGAACCTGTTAATAATCTCTATTCATTTCGTTCTGCTCATAAAATCTGGATCAGTGGTATCAGAGCGGTCTGCTCCTTATCGTCTTAATGCATGTCCGCAACGAGGTCGGAGTACAAAGAGTTGGGTCTCGAGCTTGTTTCTCTTGAGGACAGAAGCTCTCGCACACCCAAGCGACCTCCCATGGTAGGAGAAAATAAAGATGATGGGATAGGATATCCTTTCAAACTGTTGATTGATGAATCCCTCACGCAACAGAAGAACGAGATGATGGATAGTTTCGCGCAAATCCTTCGGCGAATTCCAACAAGTGACGCATCTTCTTCGAACGGAGGCGTCGCCCCCTTCAAGGTAAAAATAAACTTTGATATTCCTATGTTTTAAGGTCATATAGACACAGATGTCATAGACAAGTGGTTGAATCTACTAGAAGGGTATTTTTCTGTTCATAAATTTTAAAATAGAGAAAAGATTACTTTGGTGCTCCTCAAAGTCATTCCCCATGTCAAAGATTGGTGGAAAAATTTCTATGAGCTAAAGGAAATAGAGGAAACCTCATTATTTTTAGTCATGACCACCTGGGAATCCTTCAGGGATGCTATTAAGGAACAATACTACCCTGTCATAAGTTATGACGACCTGTATACCAAATGGACCACACTGCAGCAAGAAAGAGACCAAGCAGTGCCAGATTTCACAAATATCTTCCATACCTTGCACACCAAGTTGGGTATCAAAGATTCAGAGTGACATCTGGTGCTCAAGTATTGCGGTGCTTTGCATAGGTACATCCATACAGAAATGGAATTTTTGGACATCTCATCCTTAGGTGCAGCCTAGCGATATGCCGTCAAAATAGAGCAGAAGCTTAAACAAAAGATGCAGCAATTTGGGCCTGGGAACCCCGCACAAAAAAAGCCAGGAAAGGGCAGCCCCAACCCACCAAACAAAGGACAGAGAAAATATGGACAGTATCAAGACAACCAGTACAAGCTGCAAGCAAAGAAGGACACCGGAAAGACAAAGAAAGATACCGGGAAGTGGTGCAACTTCCATAAGAGCCCTTGTCATAACACTGTTGACTGTCACTCAAAGCAGTCATTGGTGGCTGAAGTGAAAGCCTCTGAATCAGATGCAAATTCTAACTCCGAGATAGAACCAGAAAGGGGAAGACAGATCATTGACGCGGAACCAAATGCCACCGTTTCTACCACCAAGCTCCAGCTTGGTGAACCAGAGGAGACATAAGTAGGAGAGTGCCTCTTCCATTCACAGATGTTGGTAAAAGGAACCCTGTTGCACTTCATCGTTGATAGCGGTATCTAGAAGAACCTCATCCCAGTAGAGGTCGTCAAGTGGCTGGCCCTGCCAACAATGCCGCACCCACAACACTACACCATTGGATGGCTCCGCCAAGGAAGCGATCTTTGCGTCAGCCAAAAGTGTCGACTGGCATACGTCATCAAGCCCTTCAAAGATGAGGTATTGTGTGATGTTGCTCCTCTTGAAGTTTGTGATGTTATTTTGGGACAACCTTATTTATGGAAACGTCATGCTATATATGAGTCTAGGCCTCGTAGTGTTATTATTACTTTGAATAGGAAATTGTACAGGATACCCGAGGCAGTCCCACCTAGTGCTATTTCCTTGATCTCTGCTAAGCAATGAAGGAAGGTCATCTCTCAGACGGGGAAGTTTGTCTTCTTCATGATTCGCTCTCATAATAAGTGAAAGATCGCAGCCACATCTAGGATCTTTATGGCTGACCTCTCCACACAGCAGAAGGAGGTAGATAAGTTCGTGGAAGAATACTCAGATATCTTCTCCTCACCTATAGGGGTACCTCTACACTGCTAGGTCAAGCACCCCATCGATCTGACCCTCAGCGCACCGCTACCCGATGGGGCAGCCTATCATCGCTCTTTGTTAGAGAATGAGGAGATCAAGCAACAGATCCAAGAACTTCTCCAAAAGGGGCACATCTGCCCCAGCTCATCACCTTGTGGGAGCCCAATCGTGCTGGTACAGAAGAAATATGGAACCTGTCGACTCTGTATTGATTACCGAGCTCTGAATAAAATCACTGTCAAAAACCGATACCCGATTCCTTGAATCGACGACCTCCTTGATCAACTCACAGGGGCCAAATACTTCAGTAAGATTGATCTGAAGTCTGGCTACCACCAGGTCCCTATAGAACAGACAGATGTATGGAAGACCACCTTTAAGTCAAAGGAAGGACCTTTTGAATGGTTGGTCATGCCCTTTGGTTTGACAAATACTCCAGCCACTTTCATGAGGATGATGGACGATATCCTGCAACCCTTCACCAATACTTTTGTAGTGGTGTATCTGGATGACATTCTAATTTACAGCAAAACTTGGGCCGAACACTTGTAGCATATTCAATAGGTTCTGCACACCCTGCAGCAACACAATCTATATGAAAACCTAGAAAAATGCTCCTTCGACATCGACAGGGTCCATTACCTTGGCTACATCATTGATCAGCATGGCGTACATGTGGATCCAACCAAGATCCAAGTCATTCATGATTTTCCAGCCCCAACAACACTCATTGAGCTTTAGAGATTCTTGGGACTTGCTAATTTCTACCGTAGGTTCCTGTTGGGTTTATCCCATATTGCATGGGCCCTCAGCCAAATAAAAAGGGGTGGTGGTAAGGCATAATTTGCGTGGGGCTGGTCCCAACAACAAGTGTTCGATGATTTGAAGAAACGCTTGTGATCAGCCCTAGTACTTTCACTACCAGACCTGCAACATCCCTTTGAGATCAAGACATATGCTTCAAACTATATTGTGTGCGCCATTCTCACTCAGCACGGCCACCCTGTGGCATATCATAGTGAGACACTGTCAGATATTTTCCATAAGTACCCTACTTGCAACAAAGAAATGTACTCCGTTGTGCAAGCATGCCGCCAATGGAGACATTACATTCTTGGGAAGGAGACAATCATCCACATTGATCATAAGCCACTGCAGTTCATGCAGACACAGGGAAAACTGCAGAATGACCACCATCAAAAGTGGTCCACATACTTGCAGCAATTCCACCTCAACATCAAGTATAAAACAAGAAGCACCAATCGTGTCACTGATTGCCTCAGCAGACCGCCAGTCACGGCACTCACCACAGTGCTATAATCTTGTGGCCATGAGACATATGGATGGCCCCAACTCTATGACATAGACCCTGACTTCCCCACCACCTACCAAATGTTGTGTGAAAATGTAGTTGTCGATAATTTCCATCTTCAGGATGGGTTGTTGTGTCGTCTAGTCCATATCTGTGTTCCATCAAGTGAGTGAGAAAAGATGATATGGGAAGCCAACTATAGTCAGGTGGCAGGACACTTCGGCATCGAAAAGACAGTGGCCATGCTACAAAAACATTTCTACTAACGGAAACTTCAATAGGAGGTCGGCAAGTATATCAAGTCCTGCACTGCCCATGCTATTGCCAAACCGGCCACTAAGAAATAGGGCCTGTACACCCCTCTTCCTACTCGTGATAGGCCATGGGAATCCATCTCAATGGACTACATGTCAGGCCTCCCATCCACCAAGCGGGGAAATGACTGTGTTTTTGTGGTTGTTGATCGATTTTCTAAGATGGCGATTACGGTTGCCTGCAAGAAGAGCATCACA
This sequence comes from Picea glauca, assembly GCA_000966675.3. NCBI lineage: Eukaryota > Viridiplantae > Streptophyta > Pinopsida > Pinales > Pinaceae > Picea > Picea glauca. Next base: position 147,712 of record JZKD02S0378367.1, on the reverse strand, counting down.
GCAGAGGCCACTGCCAAGCTCTTCTTTGAACGAGTCTGGGTACATTTTGGAATCCCAAAAACCATTGTCTTACATTGGGATACTTGATTTCTCAGCACATTCTAGTCGAGCCTATGGTCACTGCTGAACACCAAGCTCACCAAATCCATGACCTTCCACCCCCAGATAGATGGCCAAACCGAGGTTGTAAATTGAATGATTGTGCATATCCTTTGCATGTATAATTCAAAGAACCCTTGTACATGGGATGAGAACCTTCCCTATGTCCATCATAGCTACAACCGGGCCTTTCATAGCTCAACCGACCACAAACCCTTTCAAGTGGGGTTGGGATTCCAACCATTGGGTCCCATAGATGTTGCACTTCCCCTTGCGGTCACCTCAACTGACTCATCTCTTGCTCCAAATGAAGCTGACAAAGCCACCCGGTTCATTGAGAAGATCCAACACATCCACCAACAGGTTCAGGATATCCTACAAAAGTCCAATGACAATTACAAATAGCGCCATGATCAACATCGGGTGCCGCATAAGTTTCAGGTGGGCGAAAAAGTTTGGTTTCACTTGCAAAAAGAACGCCTTACAGGACCCCATCAGAAGCTTCGACCACTCCATTATGGACCATACACTATCACCAAGGCCATGGGGGATAATTCTTTTGAGCTCAACATTCCTCCTTTCCTTGGCCTGCACACAGTGTTCAACGTGGATCTCCTTCGCCCTTATTTCACACCATTATTAGACACCTCAGAAGTAGAAGAACAACTGATGCCAACAGAGCTCAACCTTGAATGCATACAACAAGCATCCAATGATTAAATTGTGGGCAGATAGATCAAGCGCTCTCAAAAACAAAGGATCCAACTTTATCGAGTCATCAAAGCAGGGCAACTCCTACACCAAGGCAAGTGGCTCACCTAGGGCCAAATTCAACAGAAATTTCATCATCTAATGGGGGAAATCAACGCAATGGAGACCATTTCTTCATAAGGAGGGAGGATTGATCCATATGGATATCAGTGGCCACCCACCTTTTCCAACTAGCTCAAAACAGTTTTCTGACATTTTTGGCAATTTACTATTTTTAGCAGTTTTTACTTCC
>JZKD02S0378367.1:133681-146402 GCA_000966675.3 Picea glauca | reverse complement strand
ATCAGTGGTATCAGAGCAGTCTTCTCCTTGTCGTCTTAATGCATGTCCCCAACGAGGTCGAAGTACAAAGAGTTGGGTCTCGAGCTTGTTTCTCTTGAGGACAGAAGCTCTCGCATGCCCAAGAAACCTCCCATGGCAGGAGAAAAGAAATATGATGGGAGAGGAGATCCTTTCAAACTGTTGATTGAGGAAGCCCTCAGGCAACAGAGGAAGGAGATGATGGATAGTTTCGCGCAAATAAACTTCTTCGAACGGAGGTGCCGCCCCCTTTAAGGTACAAATAAACTTTGATATTCCTATATTTGAAGTTCAGATAGATGCAGATGTCATAGACAAGTGGTTGAATCTACTAGAAGGGTATTTTTCTATTCATAAATTTTTGAATAGAGAAAAGATTACTTTTGCGCTCCTCAAAGTCGTTCCCCATGTCAAAGATTGGTGGAAAACTTTCTGTGAGCAAAAGGAAACGGAGGAAACCTCATTATTTTCAGTCACATCCACCTGGGAATCCTTTAAGGATGCTATTAAGGAAAAATACTACCCTGTTAGAAGTTATGAAGACTTGTATACCAAATGGACCACACTGCGGCAAGAAAGAGACCAAGCAGTGCCAGATTTAGCAAATATCTTCCATACCTTGCGCACCAAGTTGGGTATCAAAGATTCAGAGTGACATATGGTGCTCAATTATCGTAGTGATATGCATAGGTACATCTAGACTGAAATGGAATTTTTGGACATCTCATCCTTGGGTGTGGCCTACCGATATGCCGTCAAAATTGAGCAGAAGCTCAAACAAAAGACGCGGCAATTTGGGCCTGGGAACCCCTCACAACAAAAGCTAGGAAAGGGAAACCCCAACCCAATGAACAAAGGAAAAAGAAAATATGGACAATATCAAGACAACCAGTACAAACCGCAAGCAAATAAGGACACTAGAAAGACAAAGAAAGATATCGGGAAGTGGTGCGACTTCCATAAGAGCCCTTGGTATAATATTGCTGACTACCGCTCAAATGAGTCATTGGTGGTTGAAGTGAAAGCCTCTGAATCAGATGCAGATTCTAACTCCGAGATAGAACCAGAAAGGGGAAGACGGATCATTGACGTGGAACCCAATGCCACCGTTGCTACCACCAAGCTCCATCTTGGTGAACCAGACGAGCCAGAAGAAGGAGAGTGCCTCTTCCATTCACTGATGTGGGTAAAAGGAAGCCCGCTGCACTTCATCGTTGATAGCGGTAGCTATAAGAACCTCATCTCAGTAGAGGTCATCAAGCGGCTGGCCCTGCCAACAATGACGCACCCACAACCCTACACCATTGGATGGCTCCGCCAAGGAAACGATCTCCTCGTCAGCCAACAGTGTCGATTGTCGTACGACATCAAGCCCTTCAAAGATGAGGTATTGTGTGATGTTTCTCCTCTTGAAGTTTGTGATGTTCTTTTGGGCCAACCTTATTTATGGAAATGCCATGCTGTATATGAGTCTAGGCCTCGTTGTGTTATTACTACTTTGAACAGGAAATTGTATAGGATACCCGAGGCAGTCCCACCTAGTGCTATTTCCTTGATCTCTGCTAAGAAATGCAGGAAGGTCATCTCTCATACAAGGAAGTTTGTCTTCTTCGTGATTCGCTCTCAGAATAAGTGAAATATCGCAGCCACATCCAGGGTCTCTATGGTCGACCTCTCCACATAGCAGAAGCAGGTAGATAAGGTTGTGGAAGAATACTCGGATATCTTCTCCTCACCTACAGGGGTACTTATGCATTGCCAGGTCAAGCACCCCATCGATCTGATCCTCGGTGCACCGCTGCCCAATGGGACAGTCTATTGTCACTCTTTGTTAGAGAATGAGGATATCAAGCGACAGATCCAAGAACTTCTCAACAAGGGGAACATCCGCCCTAGTTCATCACCTTGTGGGAGCCCAATTGTGTTGGTACAGAAGAAATATGGAGCCTGGAAACTCTGTATTGATTACCGGGCTCTGAATAAAATCACTATCAGAAACCGATACCCCATTCCCTGAATCGATGACCTCCTTGATCAACTCACGAGGGAAAAATACTTCAGTAAGATTGATCTGAAGTTTGGCTACCACCAGGTCCAGATAGAATAGAAAGATGTATGGAAGACCGCCTTCAAGTCTAAGGAAGGAATTTTTGAATGGTTGGTCATGCCCTTTGGTTTGACAAATACTCCAGCCACTTTCATGAGGATGATGGACGATATCCTATGACTATTCACCAATAATTTTGTAGTGGTGTATCTGAATAACATTCTAATTTACAGCAAGACTTGGGATGAACACTTGCAGCATATTTAGCAGGTTCTGCACACCCTGCGGCAGCACAAGCTATATGCAAACCTGGAAAAATGCTCCTTCGGCATGGACAGGGTCCATTACCTAGGCTACATCATTGATCAGCATGGCGTACATGTGGATATAGCCAAGATCCAAGTCATCCATGATTGGCCAGCCCCAACAACACTCATTGAGCTTCGGAGCTTCGAAACTTCTTAGGACTTGCTAATTTCTACCGCAGGTTCATGTTGGGTTTCTCCCATACTGCATGGGCCCTCAGCGAAATAAACAAGGGTGGTGGAAAGGCGAAATTTGCATGGGGTCGGTCCCAACAACAAGAATTCAATGATTTGAAGTAACGCTTGCGCTCAGCCCCAGTACTTTCACTACCAGGCCTGTAGCATCCCTTTGAGATCAAGACAAATGCTTCAGACTATGCTGTGGGCACCGTTCTCACTCAGCACGACCACCCCGTGGCCTATCATAGTGAGACACTATTAGATACTGTCCGTAAGTACCCTACTTACGAAAAATAAATGTACTCCATTGTGCAAGCATGCCGCTAATGGACACATTACATTCTTGGGAAGGAGACAATCATCCACACTGATCATAATACACTGAAGTTCATGCAAACATAGGGAAAACTGCAGAATGACACCCATCAAAAGTGGTCGACATACTTTCATCAATTCCACCTCAACATCAAGTATAAAATAGGAAGCACCAATCGCGTCGTTGATTGCCTCAGCAAACCGCCAGTCACGACACTCACCACGGTGCTAGACTCTTGCGGCCATGAGATATCTGGATGGCCCCAACTCTATGAGATAGACCCTGACTTTTCCACCACCTACCAAATGTTGGGTGCAAATGTAGTTGTCGATAATTTCCATATTCAGTATGGGTTTTTGTGTCGTCTGGGATATATCTATGTTCCATCAAGTGAGCAGGCGAAGCTGATCTGGGAAGCCCACTACAGTTGGGTGGTAGGACACTTCGGCATCGAAAATATAGTGGTGATGCTACAGAAACATTTCTACTGGCCAAAACTTCGACAGGAGGTCGGCAAGTATATCAGGTCCTGCACTGCCTGCGCTATTGTCAAACCGACCACTAATAAACAGGGCCTGTACACCCCTCTTCATACTCCTGACAGGCCATGGGAATCCATCTCAATGGACTACATGTCGGGCCTCCCATCCACCAAGCGGGGAAATTACTGTGTTTTTGTGGTTGTTGATCGCTTTTCTAAGATGTTGATTCTACTTTCCTGCAAGAAGAGCATCACAACAGAGGCCACTTCCAAGCTCTTCTTTGAACGAGTCTAGGTACATTTTGGAATCCCACAGACCATTGTCTCATATCAGGATAGTCGATTTTTCAGCACATTCTGGTCAAGCCTCTGGTCACTGCTGGACACCAAGCTCACCAAATCCACGACCTTCCACCCTAAGACAGATGGCCAAAATGAGGTTGTAAATCGAATGATTGTGCATATCCTTCACATGTATAATTCAAAGAACCCTTGCACATGGGATGAGAGCCTTTCCTATGTACAACATAACTACAACCGAGCCTTGGATATCTCAACCGACCACAACCCCTTTCAAGTGGGGTTGGGATTCCAACCATTGGGTCCCATAGATGTTGTACTTCCCCTTGCTGTCACCTCGACTGAATCATCTCCTGCTCCAACTGAAGTTGACAAAGCCACCTGGTTCATTGAGACGATCCAGGACATCCGCCAACAAGTTCAGGATATTCTACAAAAGTCCAATGACAAGTACAAACAACGCCATGATCAACATCGGGTGTCGCATAAGTTTCAGGTGGGCGACAAAGTTTGGTTGCACTTGCAGAAAGAACGCCTTAAAGGACCCCATCAGAATATTCGAACACTCTATTATGGCCTTTACACTATCACCAAGGCCATGGGGGAGAATGCTTTTGAGCTCAATGTTCCTCCTTTCCTTGGCCTGCACCCAGTGTTCAACGTGGATCTCCTTCGCCCTTATTTCCCACCATTATTGGACACCTCAGAAGTAGTAGAACAACTGACACTAACAAAGCTCAACCCCGACTGCATAGAATAGACATCCAATGATCATATTGTGGACAGGTATATCAAGGGCACTCGACAACCAAGGATCCATCTTTATCGAGTCGTCAAAGAAGGGCAACTCCTATACCAAGGCAAGTGGCTCACCCGGGGCCAAATTAAACAGAAATTTCCTCATCTAATGGGGGACCTCAATGCATTGGAAACCATTTCTTCCTAAGGAGGGAGGATTGATCCAGATGGATATCAGTGGCCACCCACCTTTTCCAACTGGCTCAAAATAATTTTCTGACATTTTTGGCAATTTACTATTTTTAGCAGCTTTTACTTCCGGGGCCATTTTGAGGGCCTAAATGAAGTTTTTTCGGTATCAATCTCCCCAATGATATCCTAAGGCATGATTGAGCCCCCAAAATGAATTTCCTCAATGATACCTTTCCAACGGGCTATCACACACCTAAAACAAAGATCGTATGCAAAAGTTACGACCCTGGGAAGTTGATGTACTAGCTTACCCAAATGGGGCCCACATGACTTTTGGCGCTTCATCTCCTAGGGTTAGGTTTTTGGATGTCTAGGGTTTTTGGAATTCTTTCTTATTGTAAAAATGCCTTCAAAGCCTCATTGTAACGTTCTTCTTGTGAATGCGCACTTCCGTCACATCTCTTCTCAGAGATAAGCCGCCACCATTCCAGCAAGCTTGTTTCCGCTACATTTTACAGTTTCAGCTTATTTCGTTATTGAATAGAAAACCAGTTTTACTGTATCTCTGTTATTTTGTGTTAAGCACCTGTTAATAATCTATATTTATTTCGTTCTTCCCATAAAATATGGATTAATGGTATCAAAGAGGTCTACTCCTTGTCGTCTTAATGCATGTCCCCAACGAGATCGGAGTACAAAGAGTTGGGTCTCGAGCTTGTTTCTCCCGAGGACAGAAGCTATCGCACGCCCAAGTGACCTCCCATAGCAGGATAAAATAAATATGACGGGATAGGATATCCTTTCAAAATGTTGATTGAGGAAGCCCTCACGCAACAGAGGAATGAGATGATGGATAGTTTCGCGCAAATCCTTCGACGACTACCAACAGGAGACACATCTTCTTCGAATGGAGGCGCCGTCCCCTTCAAGGTACAAATAAACTTTGATATTCCTATATTTGAAGGTCAGATAGACGCATATACCGTAGACAAGTGGTTGAATCTACTAGAAGGGTATTTTTCTGTTCATAAATTTTTGAATAGAGAAACGATTACTTTTGTGCTCCTCAAAGTCATTCCCCATGTCAAAGATTAGTGGGAAACTTTCTGTGAGCAAAAGGAAACAGAGGAAACCTCATTATTTTCAGTCACGACCACCTAGGAATCCTTCAAGGATGCTATTAAGGAACAATACTACCCTGTCAGAAGTTATGATGACTTGTATACCAAATGGACCACACTGCGGCAAGAAAGAGACCAAGCAGTGCCAGATTTCACAAATATCTTCCATACCTTATGCACCAAGTTGGGTATCAAATATTTAGAGCGACATCTGGTGCTCTAGTATCGTGGTTCTCTGCATAGGTACATCCAGAATGAAATGGAATTTTTGGACATCTCATCCTTGTGTGCGGTCTACCGATATGCCGTCAAAATTGAGCAGAAGCTCAAACAAAAGACAGGGCAATTTGGGCCTGGGAACCCCTCACAAAAAAAGCCAGGAAAGGGTGGCCCCAACCCACCGAACAAATTATAAAGAAAATATGGATAGTATCAAGACAACCAGTACAAGCCACAAGAAAAGAAGGACACCGGAAATACAAAGAAAGATATCGGGAAGTGGTGCGACTTCCATAAGAGAACTTGGCATAACACTACTGACTACCGCTCAAAGCACTCGTTGGTGGCCAAAGTTAAAGCCTCTAAATCAGATGAAGATTCTAACTCTGCGACAGAACTAGAAAGGGGAATATGGATCATTGAGGCAGAACCCAATGCCACCATTGCTACCACCAAGCTCCAGCCTGGTGAACCAGACGAGCAAGAAGAAGGAGAACACCTCTTCCATTCACAGATGTGGGTAAAAGGAACCCCGCAACACTTCATCATTCATAGCGGTAGCCAGAAGAACCTCATCTCAACAGAGGTTGTCAAGCAGCTGGCCCTGCCAACAATGCCGCACCCACAACCCTACACCATTGGATGGCTCCACCAAGGAAGCGATATTTGCATCAGCCAACAATGTCATTCAAAGATGAGGTATTGTGTGATGTTGCTCCTCTTGAAGTTTGTGATGTTCTTTTGGGCCAACCTTATTTATGGAAACGTCATGCTATATATGAGTCTAGGCCTAGTAGTGTTATTATTACTTTGAACAGGAAATTGTATAGGATACTCGAGGCAGTCCCACCTAGTGTTATTTCCTTGATCTCTGCTAAGAAATGTAGGAAGTTCATCTCTCAGATGGGGAAGTTTTTCTTCTTTGTGATTCGCTCTCAGAATAAGAGAAAGATCGCAACCACATCCAGGGTCTCTGTGGCTGACCTCTCCACACAACAGAAGTAGGTAGATAAGGTCATGGAAGAATACTAAGATATCTTCTCCTCACCTACAGGGGTACCTTTGCACTGCCAGGTCAAGCACCCCATCGATCTGACCCCCGGTGCACCACTGCCCAATGGGCCATTATATCGTCTCTCTTTGTTAGAGAATGAGGAGATCAAGCGACAAATCCAAGAACTTCTCCACAAGGGGCACATCCACCCCATCTCATCACCTTGTGGGAGCCCAATCGTGATAGTACAGAAGAAAGATGGAACCTAGCGACTCTATATTGATTACCGGGCTCTGAATAAAATCACTTTCAGTAACCGATACTCGATTCCCCGAATCGATGACCTCATTTATCAACTCACAGGGGCCAAATACTTCAGTAAGATTGATCTGAAGTTTGGCTACCACCAGGTCCCGATAGAACAAACAGATGTATGGAAGACCGCCTTCAAGTCTAAGGAAGGACTTTTTGAATGGTTGGTCATGCCCTTTGGTTTGAAAAATTCTCTAGCCACTTTCATGAGGATGATGGACGATATCCTGCAACCATTCACCAATACTTTTGTAGTGGTGTATATGGATGACATTCTAATTTACAGCAAGACTTTGGTCGATCACTTGCATCATATTCAACAGGTTTTGCACACCCTGTGGCAGCACAAGCTATATGCAAACCTGGAAAAATGCTTCTTCGGCATGGACAGGGTCCATTACTTGGGCTACATCATTGATCAACATGGCGTACATGTGGATATTGCCAAGATCCAAGTCATCCGTGACTGACCAGCCCCAACAACACTCACTGAGGTTGGGATCTTCTTGGGACTTGTTAATTTCTACCACAGGTTCGTGTTGGGTTTCTCCCATATTGCATGGGCCCTCAGCGAAATAAATAGGGGTGGTGGTAAGGCGAAATTTGCATGGGGCCGGTCCCAACAACAAGCATTCGATGATTTGAAGCAACGCTTGTGCTCAGCCCCAGTACTTTCACTACCAGACCTGCAACATCCCTTTGAGATCGAGACAGATGCTTCAGACTATGTTGTGGGTGTTGTTCTCACTCAGCACGACCACCCCGTGGCCTATCATAGTGAGACACTGTCAAATACTATCCGTAAGTACCCTACTTACGACAAATAAATGTACTCCATTTTGCAAGCATGCCGCCAATGGAGACATTACATTCTTTTGGAAGGAGACAATCATCCACACTGATCATAAGACACTGCAGTTCATGCAGACACAGGGAAAACTGCAGAATGACCACCATCAAAAGTGGTCCACATACTTGCAACAATTCCACCTCAACATGAAGTATAAAATAGGAAGCACCAATCACATCGCTGATTGCCTCAGCAGACCACCAGTCATGACACTCACCATGGTGCTAGACTCTTGCGGCCATGAGACATCTGGATGGCCCCAACTCTATGAGAGAGACCCTGACTTCGCCACCACCTACCAAATGTTGGGTGCAAATGTAGTTGTCGATAATTTCCATCTTTGGGATAGGTTTTTGTATCGTCTGGGCCATATCTGTGTTCCATCAAGTGAGTGAGTGAAGATGATCTGGGAAGCCCACTAAAGTTGGGTGGCAGGACACTTCGACATCGAAAAGACAGTGGTGATGCTACAGAAACATTTCTACTGGCCGAAAATTCTACAGGAGGTCAGAAAGTATATCAGGTCCTGCACTGCCTGCGCTATTGTCAAACCGACCACTAATAAATAGGGCCTATACACCCCTCTTCCTACTCCTGACAGGCCATGGGAATCCATCTCAATGGACTACATGTCGGGCCTCCCATCCACCAAGCGGGGAAATGACTATGTTTTTGTGGTTGTTGATCGCGTTTCTACGATGGTGATTACGGTTGCCTGCAAGAAGAGCATCATAGCAGAGTCCCACAAACCATTGTCTCATATCAGGATAGTCGATTTCTCAGCACATTCTAGTCGAGCCTCTAGTCATTGCTGGACACCAAGCTCACCAAATCCATGGCCTTCCACCCCCAGACAAATGGCCAAACCGAGGTTGTAAATCAAATGATTGTTCATATCCTTCGCATGTATAATTCAAAGAACCCTTTCACATGGGATGAGAGCCTTCCCTATGTCTAGCATAGCTACAACTGAGCCTTGCATATCTCAATCGACCACAACCCCTTTCAAGTGGGGTTGGGATTCCAACCATTGGGTCCCATAGATGTTTCACTTCCCCTTGCGGTCACCTCGACTGACTCATCTCCTGCTCCAACTGAAGCTCACAAAGACACCCGGTTCATTGAGATGATCTAGGACATCCATGAACAGGTTCAATATATCCTACAAAAGTCCAATGACAAGTACAAACAACGCCATGATCAACATTGGGTGCCGCATAAGTTTCAGGTGGGCGACAAAGTTTGGTTGCACTTACAGAAAGAACGCCTTATAGGACCCCATCGGAAGCTTCGACCACTCCATTATGGACCTTACACTATCACCAAGGCCATGGGGGATAATGATTTTGAGCTCAATGTTCCTCCTTTCCTTGGCCTGCACCCATTGTTCAACGTGGATCTCCTTCGCCCTTATTTGCCACCATTATTGGACACCTCAGAAGTAATAGAACTAACACCAATAGAGCTCGACCCCAACTTCATACCACATGCATCCAATGATCAGATTTTGGATAGACAAATCAAGGGCACTTGACAACAAAGGATCCAACTTTATCGAGTCATCAAAGCAGGGCAACTCCTACACCAAGGCACGTGGCTCACCTGGGACCAAATTCAACAGAAATTTCCTCATCTAATGGGGGACATCAATGCAATGGAGACCATTTATTCCTAAGGAGGGAGGATTGATCTAGATGGATATCGGTGGCCACCCACCTTTTCCAACTGGCTCAAAATAGTTTTCTGACATTTTTGGCAATTTACTATTTTTAGCAGTTTTTACTTCCGGGGCCATTTTGAGGGCCTAAATGAAGTTTTTTCGGTATAAATATCCTCAATGATAGATGAAGGCATGACTGAGCCCCAAAAATGAATCTCCTCGACGATACCTTTCCAATGGGCTATCACACGCCTAAAACGGAGATCGTATGCAAAAGTTACAACCCCGAGAAGTTGATGTACTAGCTTACCCAAACGAGGCCCACATGGCTTTTGGCGCTTCATCTCCTAGGGTTAGTTTTTTGGATGTCTAGGGTTTTTGGCATTCTTGCTTATTATAAAAATGCCTTCAAAGCCTCATTGTAACCTTCCTCTTGTGAATGCGCATTGTCATCACATCTCTTCTTAGAGATAAGCCGCCACCATTCCAGCAAGCTTGTTTCCGCTGCATTTTACAATTTCAGCTTATTTTTTTATTGAATAGAAAACCATTTTTACTGTATCTCTGTTATTTTGTGTTAAGCACCTGTTAATAATCTGTATTCATTTCGTTCTGCTCATAAAATTTGGATCAACATCAATCACCACTATGTTCATAAGGAGGCTAATATGCGGAAAATCAATCTAGAAGACCTCAACATTCTCACATATTCCATAAACCTTGACCCTGTTAGAATCAATCCCACACATATTTCCATATGTTCGAGTCATATTCAAGCCAAGTTGTTCCATCACCTTGAAATACATGACATTGTTTTAGGCCTCGGAATCCAACATACAGTTTTTTATGTCAAGTCCATTCATTCCCTAGGAAACATAGAAAGGAGGGTTGTTTTTCCATTAGCCGATGAAGATACTTGGTGTTCAAAATGATTGGAGGATCCTCCTTCTCTCTTGGTACTTGTAATAGCTTCAATATTTTCCTCCTCATACAAGTAATTTTTCACATTTTTGTTACAAGTATCGTTATATTCAAACATGGTTACAACATCCATGTTCAACTGAATCTCATTTTTTGTATTTGTCTTTGGAAGTAGCTCATGTACTGGAGGTGGTAATGGTGGGACCACCTTCTCTATAGATTGAGGAGGAGAGGTCTCTTTTGATTGAGGGGGAGCAGAAGGTTGTGATGGAGGAACTGGAGCTTTATTTATTCTAGTGTATGTCAAAAATTCCCTCTTCCTTAGTTCATTTCTCTTATCGTTTTTCAACCAATTTAACACCCAAATCCTTCCCTCTCCTTCCCCCTATCTTTTGTCCTCATCAATTTGTTCCTGTGTGACCTCATCCTCTTGGAAGTTATAGATAATATCCATGAATTTCATACTATCTAGAGAATCTCCATATTGTCAGGGATATTCATCCTCTCGATGAGGTTCTTAACATGGAGAACACCACGGTGTCTGTCGTGTTATGACCATTCCAACCAGGTTCAATGTGTCTAGGGCCTTTTCCTCTTGTTAAAGCCTTGGATTCCAATCAATGGAATATCTTTGTTGTCTAGCAAACTAAGGTTTTGAGTGATATTGATTTCTTTCCACAATGGTTATTTGTCCCATGATTTGATTCTACGCCTCAGAAAACTGAGTACTAATCTAATCTATATTTTGTGTCAAGAGGGAAATTGGATCAAGAGAATTGTTACTGGAAGCCTTATTCTTTGTCTCTTCTTTGGCACGAGGATACTGAAAAGGATCAACCTTTAAGTCAAGGAGGTTCTCTACAATCTCTCCACTTTACTCTGTGTCGTGTGCCAAGGTGGTGGGCTTCTTGTCTTTCAGAATGAAACACAATTTCCCATCAAATGCATTCATGTAGAGAAGATGAACAACTGCATATGTAGGGTGTAGGTCTGTCGAGATTTGATTTTATAACGTTTCAAAACTATTGTCAAATATCTGATTGAACTGTGATACACGCATTATGTTGTCCATATTTGTTGTCCATTTGTTCTTGAAAAACTTAGTGAATTATTCATAAGATGTGATATGAGTGTCAGGAGTCCCTCTAAAACATATTTTAGCATCTTCATTGCTACATCCTGATGTTCCACTTTTGTATTTTCTATGTCTCAGCCTATGGCATGGATATGATCATCATTAATGAACACATTATTTCATGGAAACTTTGGCAACCATTTGTGAGACTCTTCTGCTATTGTGTTGGGGTATCTAGTGATGGTGTCCATGTTTAGGGGTTTATAAAGTTCCTTTTACCAAGGTTGAGCCATTGGAGCAAGGAGAAGGGTACCATGGAAAAGTGTTTTGACAATGGGAGTCTTGAGAGGAGGCCCTCTTTGGTAGACCTTAGTAGGTTTGAATCTCCTCTGGAGAAACATCTTAAGGGGAGGTGGGTTATGGGAATGTGGAGTCACCAGATGAGCTTCAAGAAGAGCTCATCAAAGGTGGAAGGGGACCTTCCTTCAAGTGGATTCTCTAGGAAAGATACTTTTAAGTATTTGGGATGATAGCTTTCCAAAGTGTCATTAAGGCATGAAAGAGGATTCAAAATCCTCCCCAAAAATGACACCAAAATGTTATCGCACAAAGTGTAGGTTGGGAAAATCCAAACCCAAACAACAATATGGCGACAACTAGGAGAATAACTACCAACTCTCACTTCAGATAGGTATGTTTTTCACTTTAGAAGTGAAGTGATCACCTCAAGGGGGGAATCTCGGGTGAACCTAGGGGGACATGAGATGGAAAGTAATATTTATGAATGCATGCCCCTATAGGTCAATTTTCTAAGTGGAATATGGATTTTATGACATGTTTCAGAAGTGGGTTAAGGTTTCACAGTCTTTGAGTACCTGTGGAAAGTGTTTGTACCTGTCTGAGACACAATAAAAGCCAAGTCTACAAGTTATATCTTAGGTGGACAAGAAAGTTAAGGTTGTTGTCCATATTTACAGAATTCAACAAATATA
>JZKD02S0378367.1:92631-108062 GCA_000966675.3 Picea glauca | reverse complement strand
AAAATACTTATCAAAATAACTTCAGCAATGGAAGCAACTGCTGAGAGGGGTGCTCGTTTCCACCCAACCGTAGGCGTAGCAACTCCTACTGGATTTACCACTAGCCACCCCCGAGTTGAGACCATGATGTCCTGAGACCTGCGTCTCTTTGTTTTCCAGTGCCCAGGAGCGAAGGTTGCAATCCTTCCTCCTGCGATCACTCACTCTGCGTAGAAAATTGCTAGAGTTCCCCTCGCGTCTGCCCCCTGTCAATCGTTCCAGCCATACGCCTTATCCTCTCGCGAGGTTGCGTGTGGCACGATTACCCTCACGCTGGTCAGTCATGATGGCTCTACGAATAGGCGGTTCACCTCCCCATCCCTCATCAAGCCATCAACCTACCATCCTGCAAGGCATTTATTTCAGGGCTAGCGATCCGCTTTTGGTTCTCCAGGCCAGTGGAGTCCAAATACGGTATTAAAATCTCAGTGGAAGTTAACGCCCCTTTTTCAAGGGGCCCTCCACCACCATCGTGGTCTCTTTTCCACACATCCCCTCACAACAGTTCTACAATTAATTAAAACTATCATTTACATTCGTTGACCTCTTCCTGCAGGTCCATTTACAGCACACATTCATAATTATGAGTTTCACCATAGTCCTTGGCCAGTTTAGTTATATTTACAATCTGGGGGAAACAGGGTGTTACGTATACAATCTATTTATGTAAGTTAGCAGGCCTCCATCTATCATCTGGTAGCCTTCATACTTTATCCCTATGGGTTCTTGATCCAGGTATGAGGTTACGGTCTGGAAGAATGTGTATGTTTCTTGTGCATTCTTAACTCTTCCCCGACGTTGGTTTCCCAGGTGCTCAACGCTGCCAGATGAATTGTTTTCACACTTCGGCTCAGGGCATCAACCACCTTATTTTCCTTTCCCTTGATATGTTTGATTTCGAAATCAAACTCACTAAGAAAGGCCATCCACCTAGCTTGTCTAACATTGAGTTTTGGTTGGTTAAACATATGTCGCAATCCACACTAGTCTGTCATGAGTACAAATTTCCTTCCCAGGAGGTAATGCCTCCACATTTTCAAGGCATGCACTATGGCGGCCAGCTCTAGATCATGGGTCACATAGTTGGCTTCGTGCTCATTCAATTTTCGAGATTCATAGCAGACTACACTTCCTTCTTTCATAAGGACTCCCCTGAGCCCTTCCTTACAGGCATCTATGCACACAAGGAAGTCATTTTCGATATCAGTGATCTTCAACACGGGTTCATGGGTCAGAAGGTGTTTCAGGGATTGAAATATTTCTTCATATTCTTGTGTCCATGTGAATTTAGCTCCCTTCTTCTGGAGGGCAGTGATTGGACAACCAATCTTGAAGAATCCTTTTATAAATCTCCTATAGTATGATGCTAATCCCATAAAGGATCTGATATCCTAAACGTCCTTTGGGGTAGGCCATTCCATGATAGACTGGATTTTGTCAGGGTCTAATGCTACTCCTTTTTCAGATATGACATGGACCAAGTAATTTATTTGCTTCTGGAAAAAGTCGCACTTGCTAAATTTGGCATAGAGTTGATGTTATCTTAGCACTTGAAGAACAAGTCTAAGATGTTCCTCATGTTCCTCTCTATTCTTGGAGTAAATTAATATATCATCAATAAAAAACAGTACAAATTTGTCTAGGAGTTTTCTAAGCACATTGTTCATCAAGCACATAAAAGTGGCAGGGGCATTGGTTAATCCAAATGGTACTACCACAAACTCATAGTGACCATATCTCGTCGTGAAGGCAGTTTTGTTGATGACTTCACCCTTGATTCGGACTTGATGGTATCCATATCTCAAGTCAATCTTTGAGAAGATGGAAGCACCTCCCAATTGATCAAACAAGTCATCAATCTGGGGTAAGGGGTACTTGTTCTTTATGGTTACCTTATTGAGCTGTCTATAATCTATGCATAGTCGGAGGGTGCCATCTTTCTTCTTCACAAACATAACTGGTGCTCCCCATGGGGAAATGTTGGGCTGAATATAGCCTTTGTCCATCATTTATTTTAGTTGTAATTTAAGCTCAACTAGCTCGGGTGTACTCATCCTATAGGGTGTCCTAGACACGGGCACTGCTCCTGGTACAAGTTCTATTGAGAAGTCAATGTCCCTTATCGGAGGTAAACCCGGTACCTCTTCCGGAAACACATCTCTATATTCTCTTAGTGTGGGGTGGTCTTCGAGGCTTGGTTTGTCATATTGAATTGATTCCAACACATGTATCGCATATAGTGGACATCCCTTTCTGCAATACTTTCTCATTTGAAGGGATGATATTCGTCTCACCGAGATAGGTTTTTGGATCCCTTGAAGGGTTATCCTTCTTCCTTCTTCACTTACACATTCTAAGGTTTGATGGTAACAGTCCATTCTAGCTTTATATGTGGCTAGCTAGGCCATACCAATCAACAAGTCATACGATCCTAGGGGTAGTATGTTAAGGGTTGCTTGGGTGGCGAATTCACCCATAGTGAATTGGCAAGCTAGTATGACCTCCACTACCTTTATTTTCCTGCCAGTGGATAAATGTACCAACCATGGCTTGGCGTGCTTATATGGAAGTAATTTACACTTATCAACAGCTTTAGGAGCTATATAACTCAAATTTGAACCAGGGTCAATTAGAATAGACACTAGATGGTCGGTGATTGTACCTTCCATCTCCACCACTGAAGCTTCGTGGTCATCTTGTTTATTATCCACGGCTGCATAAATTTGAGGCATAATCTTGGCCACATCATTGACGATGGTAGCTTCTTGAACGTTGTAAATTCTCCGACTGTTTTGTTTCCGATGCGGGCAGTCCCTCAGTAGATGTTCTTTTCCACAACCCAGACATTTCAAGGGTTCTCTCTTTGGGTTATCAATCTTTCCTAGGGTAGATCCAAAAGGTTTATTTCTTCTTTGGGAGGGGAAATTTTGTTGGTGTACACTTCGGGTTGGGAATCTCATCCTTGAGTCCTTTTTATAGTTTTTAAATCTTGGGGATTTAAACCCCTTTTTTTGGAATCCCAAACTATTCTTCTGCTTACAGCCTTCGCGAGGTTTTGTCTGATGCTCAAGCTGTTCATAATAATATCTTTCCTTTCGAATAGTGTATTCTAGGGTCTTTGGCTTCTCAAACTCAATCCTATTCTGGTAGTCCTTAGGTAGTCCACTGATGAATCATTGCACCTTTGCCTTTTCTACTTTTATATAGGGTACGTACCTCAGAAACTCGAGGAATCTGCTGACATATTCCTCTATGGTGAGTTGCCCTAGCTTGAGTTCATAGAATTCTTTAGTCTTTTCATTGAAATACTTTTTCGACAGATACTTCTTCCTGAAGTATTTCTCAAACCGCTCCCATGATAGGTCTTCTTCGTGAATCCATTTTAAGTTCTTAAGGTCTTCCCACCAAATGGAAGCCTTCCAATTCAGGTTGAATGTGGCTACTCAGGCCTTCAAGTTTTTGGAGAAGTCATGGACTCTGAAATACTTCTTTACTCTAAGAAGCCAAGCCTGCGCTTCCTCTACCTTCTTTATTTCACCGTCAAAAGAGGGTGGTTTGGCCTTCTCAAATTCTTCGAGATTATGATTTTTGGAATGATTTCGCTTCTTCCATTTTCTTTCGGAATAAGAACTAGTTCTGCTACTAGAATATTCCTTTGAATCATCATTTTCCTTTCCAGAGGAATCGTCAGACGCTTGTCCCTTATCTCTAGGGTGGACCTTTCTCGAGGTGATATTCCTAGTGTGGCCACTTAAAAGACCACGTTTAAGTATCTCAGGTGGACTTCGACTTTTCTTTGTCTGTCGTTGGTCCGCGTGACTGGTGTCAGGTCCATGCTGCAATTGTCTTTGTATGTCGGATAAACTCTGCAGCAAGACTGCATTAATTTTTGTTTGCTTCTCTTGTTCCTTTATCAACCTCTTGTTGTCGGCCTTGTAGCTCTGTAGTTCGACCATGAGGCTTCTCACAGTCTCAGCTAGATCTGGAGGGGTCTCTACCGCTCTCCTTTCATCACACTCTTCGTCTCTATTGTAGGAGCCATTCCCCACCTTCATGGTGCCTCACCATTCTATGTGTCTGCATTTTCCCGTGGTTGATCGTTTGCTTGTTGTGTAGGAAAAACACTTGTTGTTAGTCAACATTATATTCATTCACAATCAGTGCATAATTCATATTTTTCAAATGCATACACACAATAGGAATTTTCATTCTTAACTTTGGCTTTTGTTAAACGGGGTTAGGATAGAGAGTTATTCCTTTTAAGAGTACTTCAAATGGATTTTATGCGCAAATCGTCTATGAGCCTAAGAATGCCAAGAGTTGTAACCATGCTCTGATACCAATTTGTCACATACCCACTACGACAACCTAGATTTTTCGTCTTTTCTTCGAGGGAGAGAATCCCCAAATTTCTATGGGGCCTAGTGTAGACCATCACTTCCCTTATCCTCCTCCATGTGATTGTTGGCTATGACCATAGGCCTTACCAATAAGGCGCTTCCAACTTTCACATTTTGGGATTTCGGTGTGCGAGCTCTCCCTAGCTCCCTGTCCCTTGAAAGGTCGAAACCTGAAATGGGGTTAACGAGCTTCTTGGTTCCCCTTTTTACTACTACATGCAACCACCTCAGTGAAAACACACTAACACCAAATGGCGCTACCGGAACTCGACTTTCGAGATTCCTGTTGCAAGGAACCCTTGTTCCTTCAATCCCCGAAACCCGAAAGCCCGATATCATCCAGATCTACGGTCCATATCGTCGACTTGATCAACGGCCCAAATTAAATCATGGCATTCTACCTTTCAGGATTTTGGTGGGGTCTTCACTCCTATTTCCCCGATCTCCAGAACCCTGACGACTTTAGATATTCGCCACGCGTCCTCTACAAATGGATGGTCCAGATTCTTTTGGGATTCGAAATGTCACCGAGTTTAGACCCTTGATTAATTGCTAATGCCTACATCCTCCTTCTACCACATGACCTTATCCTGTGACCTAGGGCTCATCCACAAAACGTGTCGGGGTTTCGTATACCTGGATTTCGCGACTTGCGAAGACAAGGGGTATTTCCCTCTAGTTTCCCATATGCCGAAACACCGAAACTTATTCACACTAAACCGACTCATCCACAGAGCGCGTCGGGGTTTCGTATACTGGGATTTCGTGACTTGCGAAGACGAGGGGTCTTGCCCTCTGGTTTCCCAGATGTCAAAACACTGAAACTTATTCACACTAAACCAATGGTCCAAATCACTCATGGATCAACGAACACGATCACGTCGCGATTTCGTGAATCGTGAGTTTGTGCGGTCTTACACTTTGACCACTCTAAGTCGCAAGTCAGCGAAATGCTACCCATCCACCACGTTTCCTGTGCCGATGGACGATTCCAAATACTTCGGTACTTTTAGGACTTCGTCGATTCCACTCTCCTGCCTATGCAAGGGTTAAGATCGACGGTCAATAGAGCTCCGACAAATTCTTAGATCTATGGTCCTGGATCCCATCTCTTCTTGCAAAGGCTGAAGGGGTCGAGGTATTAACGTCTGCGCTCCTCCTCTAGATCCATCGGTCTTGATAAATCTGGGGTATTTCCGAAAAGATTTTGACCGTTCGTCTACCAAACGATGGGGTATTCTCTTTCGATAAATGGGACTCGCTATCCTTTCTAAACTTGATTCATGAGATTCAACCTCTCGGGGCTTCGAACTCCCATGACTTCGAAACCTGAGAGAACTACTCTTTCTTGTACAGGGTTTCCAGACCCAGGTCATTTGGACCTTCACATGATTCTTGGGTAATTATCCCTAGGCTTGGTGACCTGACTGATATTCCTTCCTAATTCACCGAACTATGAACTCTGTGATCGGGGTAAAGTAAACTCATGGGTTTGCTATAATGGTAGTCTTTTCAAGGAACTCACTCTGGCTCTGAAATGTGAGGAAACTCCTTGGAAAAAGGTGCCTTCGGAAAATTAAACAAGGACAGAGCGTGAGTCAAGTATATGGGACAATTCTCAAAATAACAGACTCGTATTCTGAACTTATTCATTCTATACATAAACCGATTATGGTCATATATAAGTAGAGGCATGCATCCATTATTCCCAATCAAAACACAAGGCAATCACTTCTATACATAAACCATTTATGATCGTATAAACATGAGCATGCATCTAGGATATTCAATTCAAAATACAAGACATAAACACTTATCAAAAACACCAGGTGTGACGCGACTGTCGAGAGGGGTGCTCGTTTCCACCCAACCATAGGCTCAATGACTCCAAACAGATTTACCACTAGCCACCCCCGAGCTAGACCACGATTCTTGAGATTCAGTCTCCTACTTCCAGCTCAACAGAAGTCAAGGACGAAGGTTACTCTCCTCCTCCTCTGTTCAGAACTCCCTGTATTTCTAGAGTTCCTCCCGCTTCTCTTCTGCGATCCCTATCGTGCATGTTTCCTCTTTTTGTTCCCCACACTTCCTTTCTTACCTTTTCTGCAAGATTGTGTGTGGTGCAAATCCCCCCGTTCGTGGTCAGGTCTGAGAGATTATACAGATTGGCGGTTCGCCCCCATCCCCTCATTAACTCTTGAGGAGCCTCCCCACCTACCATCCTGATGGGTAATTTATTCCAGGTTCAGAGAGTTGCTTTGGTCTTTGAGCAAGTAAAAACAAGTATGGAGTTGGTTCGATAGAATTTAACGCAACCATTCCAGGTCCCTTCCACCACCTCTCATTAGCCATCGTGGTCTATTTTATCACATCCCCTCCGAGCAGTCATACAACTCGTATTCATAACATAATTTACATTCATCGACCTTTTATACAAAGGTCCGTCAAATTAAACATTCACATATTTGGGTTTGCCATAGTTCTTGGCCAATATAGTTATTTTTACAAGCTGGGGGAAACATGGCGTTACAGCGAGTCACACTTCTAATCTAGTGCAACTCTTGCTTACTTAGACAATTGTTAACACACTTTAACACTTAGTCTTATTAAAGCATGGATCCATGAACAAGAGAAAAATTGTGGAACAAAAATGATGACTAACACATATATAGTATATGTGGCACAAACCGTAACTAACACCCACCTAAGTCTTTGTTATTGTGAAATAGTTACAAATGAGCACTACCAAATCAATTTACAATAGGGAAGATTCAAATGACTCATCTCACCTCACCAAGGCACTCAAGCACATATTCGATACCACAAGACTCCCTGTCACAACAGTCTCACCTCACCAAGGCACTTAAGAAAAAATTTGATACCAGATTCAATATGTATCCTTGGACAACAAGCAAGTGGAGTATCAATCCCCCATGATTGAAGTGGAAGGTAAGATTTATAACCAATCCACACCAATTCTAATTGATTCTGGATCTAGCCATAGTTACGTAAATGAGAACATTGTTGAAATATCTCACTTGCAAAGGAGTAAGCATAATAAATCTTGCTTAGTTCAGTTAGCCATAGGGGCTAAGAGGAAAATCAATGAGTTGGTTAAAGGTTGTCAAATAGACATGAATGGACTCAATATAAATATAGATGTGAACATCATCCATTGGATTCATATGATCTTCTAATTAGCATGGATTGGTTGGAAAAACACTGTGTTATCCTATAATGTTGCAACAATAAAATCATATGTGTTGATGAAGAAGGGAAGCAAGGAAAGGTTCAAGGCATTCCAAGAGTTGTAGCTATTAGAGAGATTTTAGCTATGTAGTTGAAAAAGAGTTTCAAGAAGGGATGTTAGATTTTGCATCCCATATGGAAGAGGCAACCAAAGATCAAGTGGAAATTATTGAAGACTATCCGGTCTTGGGGGATTTTGAAGATGATTTTAGGGAGATCCGAGGATTTCCAGCAAATAGAAACATTGATTTTTCCGTTGATTTGGTGCCAGGATTTTCCCTAGTGTCTAAGAAACCATACATAATGGGTACACTAGAATTGAAAGAGTTATGGATGCATCCTGAGGAATTGTTAAAAAAGGAGTATATACACCCAAGTGTGTCACCTTGGGGAGCCCTAGTCATTTTTGTAAAGAAGAAATATGGAACCTTAACGCTATGTATTTCTTTCATACAGTTGAATAAGGTCATCATAAAGAAAAAATATCCTTTGCCAAGGATTGATGATTTGTTTGATCAGCTGAAAGGTGAAAGAATATTTTCCAAGATTGAATTGAGATCATGCTATCATCAAGTGAGGATTGAAGAAGAGGATGTCAATATGAAAACATTCAGAACAAGATATGGTAACTATGAATTCACGGTAGGTCCATTTGGACTATCAAATTCCCCAACTATTTATATGTTCTTGATGAATTGAGTGTTTAGGGAGTACCTGCACAAGTTTGTGATTGTGTTCCTAGATGGTATACTCATCTACTATAAATTAGAAGATGAACATGAGCATCATTTGAGAATTGTGTTGCAAGTCTTAAGAGAGCATAATTGTATTCTAAGATAAATAAGTGCATTTTTTATCAAAAGAAGATTCACTACTTGGGGTAAATAATTTCAATAGAAGGGATAAAAATTGATCCTGAGAAGAAAGATGCCATTAGAGGATGGCCAACACAAATAAATGTGATAGAGGTCAGATCATTTATGGGTCTTGTTGGTTATTACCGAAGATTCATAAAAGGATTTTCAAAGATTGCAATCCCAATCACTTCTTTGTGAAAGAAGGGAACAAAGTTTGAATGCACCACCCTCTTTTGTGGATTGCTAGCCCCATCTCGAGGGTGACTTGTTGTTGGTGTTTGGAACAACAAGTCTATGGTTGGGTTGAACGTCGATCCCAAACATCTAGTTGCACAATTGTTTATAAAAGATAAGTGTTTTATGTTGCTTCTGTTTGTATTATGAGTTTATTTGTTGTGCATTAACGCCACAATTTAGAATGATTTAAATATGTTGGTGTAATAAGCAATTTAATGCATTCATGTGTGATTTTAGCATGTTGTAGATGCATCCATTTAATGTTAATAGACAACAATTAAATCAATTTGTAATTGTAGTTGATAAACTACAAGAAATTAATTAGTTATATAGCATAAATTTTCATTTTTATGAGTATTTCACACTGTAATGTGCCTCAGTTGGGATGGGGGACGTTACAATATGAAGTCCAATAAACACTGCGAAATACAACTAGGAATTATGAATACATAGTAGTGTCATTTGGACTATCAAATGCCCTAACTATTTTTATGTGCCTAATGAATGGAGTGTTCAGGGAGTACCTGGACAAGTTTGTGATTGTGTTCCTAGAGGATATACTCATCTACTCTAAATTAGAAGAGGAACATGAGCATCATTTTAGAATGGTGTTGCAAATCTTAAGAGATCATAAATTGTATGCTAAGATAAGTAAGTGCATATTTTATCAAAAGACGATTCACTACTTGGGGAATATAATTTCAACAGAAGGGATAAAAATTGATCTTGAGAATATAGTGGCCATGAGAGGATATCCAACTCCAAGAAATGTGACAGAGGTTAGATCATTTATGGGTCTTTCTAGTTATTACCAATTATTCATAAAATTATTTTCAAAGATTTCAAGCCCAATAACTTCTTTGCAAAAGAAGGGAACACATTTTCAATGGACCTCCCTCTTTTGTGGATTGCTAGCCCCATCTTGAGGGTGACTTGTTGTTGATATTTGGAACAACATGTCTATGGTTGGGTGGAATTTCCATCCCAAGTAGTTGGTTGCACAATTGTTTATAAAACATAATTTTTTTATCTTGCTTGTGTTTCTATTATGATTTTATTTGTTGTGCATGTTGTAGATGCGTCTAATTTATGGTAATAGACAACAATTAAATATGTTTGTAATTGTATTTGATAAACTACACAAAATTAATTAGTTATATAGCAGAATTTTAGTTTTTATGAGTATTATGCAATGTACTGTTCCTCAACTCGGTTGGGGGACATTACAATATGCAATCCAATAAATGTTGGAAAATACAACTAGCTCACATTGATTAAATTGATATACACACAAAACATACAATTAATCCTTGGTAACATATACTTGCCATATTTCCTTCCAAATAGGTGCCAAAGGAAGATACTAAGTCTCAACATGTGACAATAATAAAGTTCCAATAATTCCATCAACATCTCGACATATCCCTCGAATAGCAACGATGTCATCTAAATTATTCCAATAGAAATAAATTTGGCAAGATCGTTTTAACAATGCCAAATATTTAAGGATTTAATCCTCATGTTGTATGCAAACTATTGGCTTCTACAATTTCTGGGTCATGATGGTTTGTTCCATCATCTTCAAGCTCTTTATTTTCTTTCTTTTCCTTCTTCTTCTTATGTTCATATCAATCGCCAAAATTCTCTCCTTCCAATGTTCTAAGGCCTTGCACTACAATTTTTCTTCTTGTAACGAGATTGCATACTGTGATCACGATCTCTGTGATCCCTGCTTCTACTACAACTACGTGATTGACTGCAACACCTTTCTCTATGCCAATTTCTATCTCTTTCCTTCTCACATTCTCTTATGTGATATTCCCTATCTTCTTCCTGGAGGTTGTCTCTACCTTCGCAAGAGATCATGATCATGGTAATAATCTCGATCTCATCATTCTTGCACGTGGTTCCATATGGTCTCCCAAAGATAAGCTCCCACAAGTCTTGAAGCACCATCTTCCTCAACTCTTGGTCTGTCGTGCTCCCTATGCTCAATGACTCGGAAACTGGCTCCATCGTCTCCTCCACAGTCTATTCCTTTCTTATCTAAAAACTATGTCCCTTTGATATCATTTACAATAGTGTGTACACCAACAACAATCTCTCATCACTCTTTGACCACCGAGATGAATCTCATAAAATGTTGGACAAACCCCATATCACTATAAAAAAAATCGTAGCCACAATCACAACAAATCTACTCTCCTACGTTAATCTACTCTTACACCAGATTAATCTCATAGGATTCCATATCCCTAGGCCCTCTGGCGAGGGAGTCAAGCCCAATCACATTCTAATACCAAATTAAAAATACGAGAGGGTATAAACTTATTTGTATACATGAAACAATATGTTAAACACTCTATTCTATCAATATAATAGAGTACATATAAACAAACTACTTTGATCATGTAATATACTCAATTAAACAATTATCTCAACCTCCCATCACACTAGGAATCATCTAGTTGTAGAAAATTTGTCATTTCCAATTCCAACAATCTCCTACAAACTAGGAACAAACTATGGAAGTAGATACAAATTCTTCTTAATATTGACACACATATGTGAACACACTTAAAACAAATAGGGGATACATATTCCAACAATAACTTATATTATTTTTAACTTTATCTTTACAAAACAACAACCATTTTCATGAATTTTTAATACATATGTTGAATTATAAATTTTTATGACATATATTAAATTTGAAATTTGAAATATATTTTCAATTCAAAAATAAATATTATTTAATTTAAACGAATTTACATATATTTTTCAAAATTTTAGATTTGAAACCATGTTTTTTTACTTCTGAAATGTTTACATTCTTATTTTAGTTATAATAAAAAAATTCTTTCCATTTTTTTTTAACCAAATTATATTATATTAATATTATAATTTATATTATGTATATGAATATATTTTTTTAGCCTTAGGTTAAAGCTTTTATGTTTTGGTTCTTTTGGGTGATATTTTCTGGCTAATAATTGTGGTTATTTTTTAGATGCTCCATCACACTCAATGTTTTTCTACATTCAAATATGCTATTTAAACAACGGATGCAAATTTAAATCACTCGATCTTTATCAAATCTTTTAAAAAGTGTAAATTAAAATATGACAGTATTTGTCGATCTGTAAAAAGTGTAAATTAAAATTTGACAGTATTTGTCGATCTATAATAATGCTAGCAACAACCACATTTATGTAAAAAGTGGTTTATATATGCCGATCGACCCCATTAATTTTAAAAAGGTGAAAAATGGGGTCGATCGGCGTATATCAACCACTTTTTACATAAATGTGGTTGTTGCTAGTTGACGATCGGCATGCCTGAAATAACATTAATACATTAAATACATTAACTAATTAATGTATTTATTAATAATTAATAATAATGCTTTAGTTTATTATTATTTTAATGCTTTAATGTATTAATACATTAATATATTAATGTATTAATAATGTATTAATGTATTAATAATGATTTAATGTATTAATGTTTAATACATTAATATATTAATGTGTTATTAAGTAATAATGTAGTACAATAATACATTAATATAATAATACATTAATGTATCATTAAGTAATAATGTATTAACAAATATTACAATTTTAAATGTGGTTGTTGGTATTACAATTTTGATAATGTATTATTAATATCTTACTGTATTAATGTTAAAGTAATACATTATTATAAAATAATAATATATTATTATTATTAATACATTATTATACAATAATAAAGTAATACATTAATTAATAAAATAATGATACATCAATATTTAATAATATATCACCCAAATTAATATATTATAATAATGTATTAACTCATTATTATAATGTTAAAATATTTTATAAATAACATATTTATAGATTACTAATTAATGTATTGATAAAGCACTAACAAATACATTAAGTAATAAATTATAATAGTATATTAAGTCATTATTATTGTGTTTAAATATATTATAGTTAATATATTTATATATTTTAATTAATAAATTAATAAAATATTTATACATTATGAAATAATATATTAATAAAGTATTGTTAATTAATACATTAATAAAGCATTAAAACATTAAAAATTATATTTAATTTATAATAGTACATTAATACATTGAAGTAATAAAGTAAAAATACATTAATAATACATTATTACATAAATAGAAAAAATTGACTCTGACCATCACCATCACCATGACAATGACGATGGTTCAGAGTGATAGCCTATGCTTCACTATCATGATAGTTAACTCCAATTTATGATGACCATGACAATGACTATGCCTGATGTACGATATATATATATATATATATATATATATTTTGTTTCATTGCGAAAACCGTAAATGTTTATGACAATGGAAAATTATATTGAGAGTTTTTCATCACAATGTGACATTGAACAATGCTCGTGACATTGGGAAATGGTCGTCACATTGCGACATTGGGAAATGTTCATCGTAATGGGATGTAGGGAAATTTTCATCATAATGCAATGGAAATGTTAGTCACAATGAGATGTATGAAATCATGTTTTAATTTTTAGACAATGATTTATATTTTTCCTAAGGACATTGATAAGGAAAGGGAAATGTTCGTCACATTGTGACGATGGGAAACGTTCATCACAATGCGACATTGGGAAATGGTTGTCACATTGTGACGTTGGGAAATATTCGTTAGAATGCGACATAGGAAAATGTTCATCATAATGCAATGTTAGTCACAATGCAATGGAAATGTTCATCATAATGCAATGGAAATGTTAGTCACAATGAGATGTATGGAATCATGTTTTACTTTTTAGACAATGATTTATATTTTTCCTAATGACATTGATAACAAAAGGGAAATGTTCGTCACATTGTGAAGATGAGAAACGTTCGACACAATGCGACATTGGGAAATGGTCGTCACATTGCGACGTTGGGAAATGTTCGTTAGAATGGAACATAGGAAAATGTTCCTCGTAATGCAATGATAGTCACAATGAAATGGAAATGTTCATCATAATGCAATGAAAATGTTAGTCACAATGAGATGTATGAAATCATGTTTTAATTTTTAGACAATGATTTATATTTTTCCTAAGGACATTGATAACAAACGGGAAATGTTCGTCACATTGTGACGATGGGAAACGTTCGGCACAATGCAACATTGGGAAATGGTCGTCACATTGTGACGTTGGGAAATGTTCGTCAGAATGCGACATAGGAAAACGTTCATCATAATGAAATGTTAGTCACAATGCAATGGAGATGTTCATCATAATGCAATCAAAATGTTAGTCACAATGAGATGTATGGAATCATGTTTTACTTTTTAGACAATGATTTATATTTTCCCCGAGGACATTGATAACAAAAGGGAAATGTTCATCACATTGTGACGATGGGAAATGTTCGACTCAATGCGACATTGGGAAATGATCGTCACATTGCAACGTTGGGAAATGTTCGTCACAATGCGACGTAGGGAAATGTTCATCATAATGCAATGTTAGTCACAATGCAATGGAAATGTTCATCATAATGCAATGTAAATGTTAGTCACAATGAGATGTATGGAATCATGTTTTACTTTTTAGACAATGATTTATATATTTCCTAACGACATTGATAACAAAAGGGAAATGTTCATCACATTGTTACGATGGGAAACGTTCGCCACAATGCGACATCGAGAAATGGTCATCACATTGTGACATTGAGAAATGGTCGTGACATTGCGACATTGGGAAATGTTCATCACAATGCGACGTAGGGAAATGTTCATCATAATGCAATGTTAGTCACAATGAGATGTATGGAAGCATGATTTACTTTTTAGACAATGGTTTATATTTTCCTAAGGACATTGATAACGAAAGGGAAATGTTCATCACATTGTGACGATGGGAAACGTTTTTCACAATGCGACATTGGGAAATGGTCGTCACATTGCGATGTTGGGAAATGTTTGTCACAGTGAGACGTAGGGAAATGGTCATCATAATGCAATGTTTGGAAACACTTGACACAATGTAGAATCATCTTTAACTTTTGCAACGTTGTGAAAATGGTCGTTATAATGTGGCGTCAATCATTTTTTGTCACATTGCGACGTTCAAAAAAGTTCGTCACATGGCGATATTGGGAAATGTTCGTCACAGTGCGACGTTGGGAAATTTTAGTCACAATAAGATGTATGGAATCATCTTACCTTTGTATAAAATGATTTATACTTTTCCAGAAAATGTATTGTAAAAATAAAAATTAGTAAAAACAATTTAATAAAAGATGATTGGTGGATTCATAAATCACATATCCCCATTAAAGCCTACATAATATTATTAACACCCTAACTGAGACATAACCAACAATACATGCTTTACAACTTTATAGAGAAAGTACATGCTTTACAACCTTATATAAAATAGATGCATAATTAGTTTTAATTTATTATTAATAAATTTGAAAAACTAAATCTATATAATATAATAGAAGTGGGCAAAAAAAAATTATATAGGCTATACAAATTTATCTTGGAATTATAAATCTATCTTAATCTATTTATTTTTTAAATTATTTTGGCTATTTAATAAATTTAAAAATATATTAATACATTACACTAATAATTGAAGCTATTTC
>JZKD02S0378367.1:24611-77721 GCA_000966675.3 Picea glauca | reverse complement strand
TTGAGGTGTCAACCTTGTAGGTTGAGGTGTTTTAGAAGAAGGAGCATTGTTCTCTCTATAGATGTTAGGATTGGTCCTTCTAGTATCCATAGACATATTTTTACTTTCAACATTTATTTCCACCTTAAATGCATTCTCCAATGATTTGGGTTCCCAAAGGTGAATCTCATGTTGAATGTTATCCTTTAAAGTTCCAATGAATACGTCAATCAAGTGCTGATCTGGAATATTTGTTACCTTTATATTCAATCTTTGGAAGTTCTAAATGTGCTTGGTAACTAAACCCTTTTGCTTGAGATTTATCAATTGGATAAAGAAGGTAATGCTCCTTGTATCCTCATAGTGTGCTATCATTTCGTCCATGAAAATAGTCCAAGCATGACGAGTGATTTGCGAGAACAAAGCCATCGATACCATACAAATTGTTTGGGTTCTAAATATAAAGAAGAAATTCGTACCTTTTGTGTATGTGGCACATTATGTAGATCAAAGAATTGCTCCATATGAAGCATCCATGTGATTGGCTCCTTGCTGTCAAACTTCCTCATAAAGTTGGAGTTTCTCCATTCTTGATTCACCTTCCTTGTGTCCACATCATGAATTTCATGGGATGCATTTTCACTTTCAGGTGTCTTCTCTGTTACGGAATTTTTCAATACTTCCATGATCTTCTCTTTTAAACCATCCATCTTAGTATTTATTGACTCCAACTTAGCTTCCATCTCTTGTAGTTCATCTTTTGTTACAATCTTATTTTGTAAATCATTTATGTCCCTACACATTTCTTCACCTTCATCAAGAGTCCAAGTAGGATTTTCTGGAGGCTTATTTGGTGTAGAAGTTCCCTTTTTGGGTGGCATGTTGGCCAAGTATCACTTTTGAACCTTGATTTTGGGGTGGTTTTTCTAGACAATCTTTCTTTTGTTGTATCTCCCAAGTTTCATCCCTTCTGGGTATGAAACTTTCTTTTATGTAGTTCTCTAATATTTCTTCTCTGCAATGCCACAGGTCTGATCAAAATTGAATGTGCCAAGTGGAATTTATAGTAACTTCCCCACAACTTGGTGATTTTTGGCCTTTCGAGAAGATATCACTTGTATAGTGTGCCCCGCACAAAATAATTGATATAAAATTCTGAAACTCATACCAAAAATACTACAGACTGTCCACTATCCAATGAAACTAGTCTCACTCAGTTTGGATACTTTAGGAAGACGTTATGATTGTTTTACATGGAACACCTTCTTGAGACTAGTCAATATACTAGTCAGATACCCTATCTTCCACAGGGTGTATCTACAAATGTAAGATGACCCAGAATCTTAAATTTTTACCATAGATACCTTACTAATTTCTGTGAATATCCTCCAGAGTTCAGGGTCTGAAACGTTACAGAAAATGTTTTATAGCGAAAATACCGCAATGAATCATTTCAAGATGATTCTAGAACCCTATCTTGCATAGACTGCATCTCAGAAAGTATAAGGCCTCAGGAGCTGCAATTTTAACCCAATGTACCTTGATCCGTCTACTAAATATCTTCCAATCCTTTTCTTTTGAAACGTTGTAGAAAAAAAATTATAGAGAAAATTCCAATGTGTCTCAGATGTAGCAGTGAAACCCCAAGACCTTGAGCCTTGATACCATATGTTAAGAACCAAATATCAATATAACATAGAAAAACTTCGGAATAAGTACTCAATGCTTTGAAAAAGAGATAATTTCAGATAATAAGCCTCTTTGAAGGGGAAACCTCCTTTTACCCTGCATAAATATTCAAGTACAAGATGACTCCAAATGAAAATGTCTCATTGGTATATATAGGAGACTAGGAGGTATAATTACAATTAATGGAATAAAGACGACATAAATAAAATAACATTACTAATGTAATATGGCCCAATTAAGGGGTAATGAGCCAATTTTAGGTCTTAACATTGATCTCCTTGTCAACACCCTTTGTTATCCTCTTGGGGAGCATTGATCTCCTAATCAATGATATCTATTAGTTTCTTGAGGAGCGTTGAACTTCGTTCAACACCCAATTTGCACTATTACAAGAACATTGAACTCCTTCCTTGGTGAATTTCAAGCCTCTTTTTCCTTTGTTTCTCAGATTATTTGATTCAAAGATTGTCCTCGGAGTCTTTTAGTATTGCTTATGAATTTGGTTGATTTGAAGGTTTGTGTTTATCAACTTTTTGGCATCTTTTGAATTATTATCTCTTATCAAATTGTGAAGGGTTCATAGTTTCCAAGGTTAATTTGATCAATTGGCACAATATTTATTTTCAACTCTTTGAACTTTGTTATTTGCAAGATTTCAAACTTTTGTCATTTCCATTCCAAAAATTTCCAGGTGTTTCACTTGTTGATTTTGGAGTGCTTTTCATTAATTTGGAGATTGTATAGGTTGTGTCAAACCTGTTTATTGATTTTATTTCTATGTTCTCTTGGGAAAAAAGTTTATCCATTGAGGGTATTCCTGAACTCTTTGGTCGCTTTGTTGTTGAGTTTCTTGTTTGTTAATCCTGAACTCTTTGGCCTTGTTGCAAATTTACATTGATTATTCATATTTTCTTTTGAGGTTTTCAAAAAGTGATTTCCCTTCTCTTTTTAGAGATTTGGGTTCTTGTTTGAACTTGTGTTAGAAGCATTGTGACATTTGGATTCCTTCATTTCTTGCTCGAGTGCATTTTTTCTTTGGATTTTTCTCTTCGTAATTCTTTGCCTCAACGTTGAAAGTAAGGAAGAAAAAAACATTGCATTTGAAATCATTTCATTGCATTTAAAAACAAACAATAATTCTTTCATTCTAGTTAGTGGTTGAGATTTGGGGCATGAATTGTGTATCCTACAGTTTCTATGACTCGTACACTGAACACCTTTTGCATTTAAAGAGTAGTTTGTGTTTGTTGCATTGAATGTTGCAGTTGTTTCTTTTCTTGGAACCTCTTGCTCCTTTCTATGGATAAGCTTCATCGAAACTAAAGATTGCATTCCATTGTTTTTTATTTTGAATTCTTCTTGGAGTGAGAGTGATCACATTATAAGTTTCACTTCCATTTATTTGAGTAAAAACAACCATAAAAGGAAGAACTGCATAATCTAAAACCAATTAGGATTTTTTCTTTTATAGAAAAGAAACAAGTCTAGGATTTTAGGTCCTTGCTTTTAGGGTGTAGAGTAAATTATCCAAGGCCAATAAAAAAAAAAAGAAGACTAATGAGAGAAAATACATTAGTAATGTGAAGTTTTTGTTGGAAAATATCCTCTAACACAGGAGTCAAGTGGTAGGAGAAGACGAGAAGTGTGCTTGGACCGGTCCCCAACACACTCTCTCAGTGGGGTTATGCAGGTCAAGGGGGAAATCTTAGTAGTGGAAATTCATCAAGGTGAAACCACTATTTTATTTTCTACATGTCTAAGACATATATAAATTGTTCCCTTCCCATTTGCATAATCCATCTCCCATGACCGTTCTGCCCAACCACCAAGAACGAAGTGGTAGCCCTAGTTGTTTTTCCTAGGTTACCTTCCCAGGTGACTGCAGTGGTGGTACTATCAGTACCTAAGATAGACGTACAACACACAATTTTGGCTCCTTAGGAGGGTACTTGGTTGCATCTAGTACTTGAACCTATGGATTTCCATTGCATATTATTTGTGGGTAATTGTTTCTCAAATCTTCATTGACGACCTCATCTCTCATCTCTTAAATATCCTTGCTTCCTTTTTTCCCTTTCACAAGGGAGTTGTTTTATTTCTATTATATTATATGGAATTTGGTAGTGTGTGTTATTTGATTTAGTAGACCCTAGGTTGAGTCTGTGTCTATGGAAACATTTTATGGGACTACCAACCAAGGAACCCCTTTTCATGGGGAATCTTTTGTTTTCCTTGTTTTGGAAATGTTGGTCCTCCCTATATTGCTACATTAAGTCTTCCTAGATTAACCATAGGGTTACCGATATGGAATTGTTTCACTCCAGTGACCCCAAATTCTCCTGGTGCTTCGAATGTAAGCACTCCACCCCAAGAAAATAAACCTCATATTGACCCTTTTCCTTCTTCAGCCATTGTGTCTTCTTCCCCTTCTTCTTCTTCGCCTAGTTAAATCCTTGATCCTAGTAACGAGGAGGATAAGAAGAAGAAGAAAAGGAATATTAAGAAGAAGAAATATAAGCAAGGGAGAAAACCACCAACCACTATTCATCATGCTCGAAGTGTTGATGATGTTAGTAAACCTACCAACACAGGTCATAATCTCAAATTCCCTTGCAGGATTTTTAAGGGTGACCACCTTATTACAGATTTCCTTGGTCTTCCCAAGGTATTAGAAGTGTGGTCTATGGGTTCCCAAAAACCCATGTTTCCAGAATTTGGACATCAAACTGGTGACAACCCATCGACCAGTGATCATCAAGTTGGGGGAAAGAAGGGTAAGGCCAATATTCCTTGTTGGTTATGCAAGGAAATGCATCGCACTTACCTTTTCTCTCATATGGATGAAGCTTCGAAATTTTTGGAAGCCATTGTCGTTTCCCAGCAACAAAATCCAACCGCTTCCCATGAGTCCTCTCCCAACCCACCATTGATTGATGAAGTAGTCAATCTGATTCCATTATCTATCAATCCCACTTTTCCCTTGGAGATTGAAGTCAATACCTCTCAGGTTTTTCTTGTCACTTCAGATTCCACCCGAAAAGGGGGCATTTCACCCATTTCCATGGAACCCCCTCCAAGTACCAAGGTTGTTTCTTTTGATTGGAATAGATTGAAGGATCCCCATCTTCCTTCCTACATTCCTTTTAAAATCATTGTGAATATTTGTGATAATAAAATATATCGTATTATTACAGACGAAGATGCTTATGTTGGTATTTTATCCTCAACTACTTGGAAATTTTTCGATTCCCCTCAGCTTGTGTCATTCACCCATCATCTGATCATTTTAATAGAAGAACCAGTGACACTTTAGGGATCCTTACTAAGGTGCCCATTACCTTATCGTGGAAAAATTTCTATATTTTTTTTATGGTAGTTCAAGGTCCCTTGGATTTTAATTTTTTTCTTGGGTGGGACTATGTTTATGATATGAAAGTTGTCATGTCCATACTCCTTCGAGTGATTCATTTCCCTCATAATGGAAACATTGTGAATATTTACCAACTTTAATTTGTTATTCATGATCATTCGTTTAATGCTGACCATCCGACCTCCCTGATTTTTCCTTATATGCAAGTGGTATCCCCCCCGCCATAGGTTAATTATGTGGCATCATGTCCCATGCATTCAACTCTGAATGATAAGGATATCGTATCTATATGATCATCCTATTTAGACTTATATCTGGTTGTTGACATTGTGAAAGACTCAAAAGGGGATTTGGAGCCTAATATTCCCATCATTACCCCTACTGAGTGCCTTAACATGTGTCCTTCCATATTGTTGTTATTCCTTCTGATGAAGACCTCTTGGAATCCATGGTCAATTGTTTCATGAAAAGTTCATGTTTCTATGTCAAGCTCGTTAAAAAATGAAATAGAGGATTATGGGAATAGATTTTTTCCCGTGTTCATCTCATTAAAAGATGAAATAGACGATCATGAGCATAGTTCCCTTTCTGTGTCAAGCTCATTAAAAAATGAAATAGATACCCATGAGCATGGTTCTTTGTCCATATCAATCTCATTAAAAAATGAAACAGAATCCCCATCCAATTAAGT
Organism: Picea glauca; assembly: GCA_000966675.3. NCBI lineage: Eukaryota > Viridiplantae > Streptophyta > Pinopsida > Pinales > Pinaceae > Picea > Picea glauca. The sequence goes on along the minus strand of JZKD02S0378367.1, from coordinate 71,992 downwards.
TGAGTCTTCTACTAGATCTCATACATAAACCTTCATTTCAATCTCTTATGTCAATTGATCCTCTTTCTTCCTCCCTCTGTAGTGAACCTATTCCTATTAGTATCCAAGAGTCTAATCAGGTGCAAAAGAAGAATAAATGAAAAAAACGAATCTTGGGGGGCATGTCTCCAGCCTCTGGACATCGTGTTGAAGTTAAGCCAATAGCTTTTGTCGATCATCATGCTGGGGGAAAAGTACCAACCTCTGGACCTCATTTGGGGAAGAAAACCCGCTAATGGGTATCACTATGAGCATAGTTTTACTCTATTTTTTAAGATCATGTAAAAATTAAACGAACACCCCAAGAATAGTTTTACTATGTTTCAATCTTTTGTAAAAATGAAACCTATGCCAAGCATATGTTTTCTCTGTTTCAAGCTTGTGTAAAAATGAAACCTACCCCAAGCATAGTTTTTATTTGTTTAAAGTTTGTGTAAAAAGGAAACCTACCCCAAGAATATTTTTTCTCTGTTTCAAGATTCTATAAAAATGAAACCTACCCCGAGAACAATTCAATTTCTATGTCAAGCACGTTAAAAAAAGAAGCAGACAACCAAGCATATTTTTGTCACTTTTTCAAGATCGTAAAAACTCTATGAAAAAGGAACTCTTTGGAGTCTCCTTTAATCTCTTTTTAGACACCCTAAACATGAAAATATTGTCGAGTGAGATTTATTCCTTTCACACTCATTATAAGTTTTGAAAGGGAATCTATTCGGTACAATTTTAACCCTTTTTTGGAATGGATGGAATAATTACGAAAAATGAATACTCTAGTAAACCTCAACTAGAAGAGTTCTCTCTTGTATTGTTTTACACTTTTTCGGGCTCTGCAAACTAAATTTATGAAAAAGAACACCCTTGGAGTCTTCTTTAATATCTTTTTAGACTCTCTAAACATGAAAAGACGACCGATATTTCCTTCTTTGGGCTCACAAAATTGTGCATCGAAGGACCCATACGGGACTGAACCCCTCCTTCAAGTTTGTTAAACATGTGATGAGGGACTCATTGAACATGAGCTATACCTAGAATTTGTTATCCTCCTCAAGGACATTAAAAAACAAAGAGTTACTAGTCAATCATGGTTGGGGGGGGAATTGAAGGAAGTGGGTCAAGTTTTGGAAAGAATTATGGCATTTGTTTGTTGTCACCCTTAAACATGGCACCTTTTTGCATCTTTTCTTATAGTTGGGTAATTTTCTTGTCTATGATTCATACCAATTCTATGTGTCATTATACTTTTGTGTTCCAGTCAAAGAGTGCTCTGATTATTGTCACATTATGTTCTTGGTACTCATCAAGTCAATGCTTCCAAGTAACTTGTCATGCCTCACAATGTTCAAGGGAAGTTTCACTTCGAACCAACCATTCTACAGTATTACCAACTTCCATCCTCATTTCATTCCATACTCATTTAATCCACCATATTACATCACTTTTCGGTGTCTATTTCGCGTCAATTATGGGGGGCACATTATGGCCCTCCTTCCACAAGTCTATTCTTGTTGACTTCAAAACATTATCTGTGAATTAGACTTAGAAATAAGTTATTACCTTAGAGCATCATTACCTCAAATTTAGGTCTTATCTCCTTCGACAGTAGGTTTACATCATTGTCCTCTGATCGAATGATTCCATCAATGTCTGACTTCGACTCATTTGTTCACATTTGTTGTAATGTACTAGGGTACCTTGGGATTCATTGTCATCATTGGTGATTTCCCTCGTACTTGTTAATTGTATGAATCAATGACCAGTAATCAAGTGGTTTATACCATGTTCAACATCAGGACATCTATTCACATGGTTAGATTTGTACTATTTTTGGATCGAGATGAAGACCCTGGGTTGGCTACTCACCTTGTTCTATGATTTTCCCCGACTATGTTGGAGATCATTTGAGTATGCAGTAGATTCCATGATAACCATCATATTGGTAATATCATTGATGTATATGTTGCCACATAGATCCACTTTGTATTGGTTTGTGGCTATGTTTTTTTCATATCGTAGTTCCATTGTGTATTATTTCATGGCTACGATTAGATCATTTCATGGAGGTATGGATCCACATTGTATATTTGGTGGACATACCCTTAGCCAATATTTTCATGGATCTATAGTGTATTGGTCGATGGCCATGCTTTGAGTCATTTTATTCCAAGCATAGGTATGACTACCTCAGGGATGATACATATATATTTTTTGATGTTTGTTTACATCTTCCGCCAAGATCTCCTATATAGCGCCCTTACATTAATATTTTTGTAATTTTTTTCAGCCATCAGCTTTTCTTCTAACCTCACACTTTAGGGGGCATCTATTACACATCAAATTCCCACACTACTAAGTGGTGTGCTTATTTATCTCATTCTACTAAATTTCACACTTATGTATCACTTATGTATCACATTCTACTAAGTGGCGTAAGTGTTGTATGTACCTTATCGAGTGTCGTATGCACATTACTAAGTGTCACATGCACTTTACCAAGTGTCGTGTGCACCTTAGTAATGTCACATTCACTTTATTAACTGTCACAACTTTGACACCATGGAATAACATTTGTCATAATCCCTAGTCATTGTGGAGGAGAAAACTCTTCTTGAGAAGGTTGAAGCAATGTGTTTTACCTTGAGATTTTGACCATTTTTTAAAGTAAATGCTCCCCTATCCATGTATAGGGAGAATTTAACTCTTGTCAATGCTCCCCTACCCATGTATAGGGACTAGTGTCAACGATCTATGCTCATTGTTAGGGGAGCATTGAAGTGGTTATAAGAAGTTTCAACTAATCCACCGTATTCTAAGGGTTAGTTCTGAGAAGATGAAGTAAAGTACTCGAATCATATCTCGTGGCTCCATCTTGAGTAAACTCAATATACATGAGATAAGATAAATCTCAATTTATGGAATAAAATCCTCAACCATTTCTTAAAATACTTCATGATGGTTAAGCCTCCAAACTCTTATATAATGAGTGCAATCCAAGGTGAAAGGGGGGCAGAATCCGTGAGAGCATCATAATTATGATGTTGAGACATTTAGGAGAGGGTTGGATAGGAGAAATTGGAGAATTTGCTACAACGTCAACGTTGGAATGTAAGTTCTTAACTATGGCTTTCCATTAATACATAACTTAGCATATTCCCTTCATGTTTTGTGTCATTGGCTCATGCATGTATATTTTTATGAGATTCATCATAGATAGATCTATTTTCACTTGAAAATATAGTGTAGATGAAGGTGTTTTCTCTTTGTTCTTTTGTAGGTATTTTATTGTGCCCGGGATCTTGGATGTCAAGGTCAAAAGAATGGAGTAGTGAGGAAAACCATCGTAAAAAGTTGTTTCATCTATTTCCTCTTACTCTGATTATTGAAGTAGGTCTAAAGGGAATTTAGTGTCCATTTATTTTCTTCTTTCTTTGGATCAAATAAGGGGTTTTGATCCAAAGAGGGTTTTGATCTGTCCGCGGGGGAAAATTTACCATAACAAAAACACTATTATGGAGAAAAAAACTCACATTGGCAGAAATACCTCGTGAAGAAGATGTCAAGGAAGATCGAGAAGATAGTTTGCTCAACTAGAGAAAAACATTATTACATTGACACAATTGGTAACACAACTATTGGTGAAGAAAGATATGGAAGCAATAGGGAACATTTTAGGGGCTAAATTTTGCCCGTGTTTTTTCCCAAAAAAAATCTCTCCAATTTTCATTTTTCCTAAAACTGATTCTCCCAAATTTTGTAGGATAATATTATTTTACCTTAAAATTTGCCAAAATTTTATAGAAACTATATAAAATCCTAAGAACTTTGGAAATTTGTACAAAATATTGTCAGACATGAAGAGGTGTCCTAAGGTATTCTAAGATGACACAACATAGTTCTTTTTGTACTATAAATCCAATGGAAAAGCAAAGTTTCCATAAAAAGAGACTAATCTTGAAAAGATTAGGTAGACTCAGAATATTCCACATACAAGAAGATTAATGATTTGGATACAAATTGCTCTTTTTCTTCATATTCCAATATTCCTTTCAAAGTTGAACGAATCTTAAAATACCCATGTTTAATGGACAAGTTAATGTTGAAGTATTGAATATATGGTTGAAACAAATGGAAGTTCATTTTTTCCTTTATCAAATCCAAGAAACACAAGAGATTTATTTTTCTCACTTGAAGTGATCGGACATTATTTTTCATGGTGGGATATTTATGTGGATGCATTGAGAATAGGTAAGAATCCCATGATAATTAAATCGGAGGACTTCATCCCATTATTGAAGTTGTGATTTTATCCCATAGGCTACGAAGAGGAGAAACTCATGAAATGGTAGTATCTTCAACAAGAATAGGGACAAGGGGTGCAAGAACAATTTTTAATTCAAGAGGCAAGCAATAAGGTTGGGTATATCTTTGGAAGAGCCAAGGTTGGTGATGAAGTAGCTTGGAGGGAATTTTAGCCATATCTGAAGGTAGTTTCATCTTCTTAGTGTTAAAAGCATATATGAGGCAAGCAAGAAGGTTGTCTATATTGAGTTAGAATCCAAGAAGAGGAAACAACATGAGGGCCAAGAAAAATATGGCAATAGAGGAGACAATAAGATGGTAACCAAAACCAAAAAAAGAAGGAATCCTAATAGGTATTGCAAACATTATGATTTGGATAGGAACACATAAGAGAAGTGCTGGAAATTTCATCTAGAATGCACCCTAAGTGGATAAATCCCAAGATGAAAGAAAATGCATCTACTAACAAAAAAAAATGGTTAAAAACACTTATGATTTGGATGAAACCATAGTTTGCATCATATTGCAGCAACCAAAAGTGTGTGGATATAAACATGCACTAGTAAGAATCGAATTTCAATTGAAGAACCGAAAGGTAAATGCTTTGTTTGATAGTGGTTCTCAATGCAATCTAATTTCTAAAACATTAGTTCATGAGCTTGGTCTAGAAACTTACAATGTAATGAAACCAATTTCACTGTCATAGTTTAAGTGGGAATATGTTATGATATTCACACGGAGATGTGAAATCAAGTTTTCCATTAATTCTAGCTATGTTAATGAAGTAGAATTTGAATTTGAACCATTAGACACATGTGCAGTGATGTTTTGTATCCCATACATATGGGATAGGGATGTTACTTTCTATATGAGAGAAAAAAAATTCCACTTGTTCAAGGGTGGAATGGTGGATATGAAAAAGAAAATGCATGTCATGTCTCATATTATTATTATTATTGCTAAATATAAATAATAATAATAATATCATGAATATAATTTTCGTAAAATGGTCATAATAAATACTTATTGCAATAAATAATAAGAAGTATGTAATAATTATCCTAAAGGAGATCATGATAAGTATTTATTATGGATATTAAGGTAGTTAAGAGAATGTTAAAATAAGTAACCGTAAGTAGTGGATAAACACTAAAGTATAAAAAATAATTAAATAATGGACCCTAGGGATTGAGTTCTTTACCCCGGATGGACTCTATATAAAGAGGGAAAAGCATGAGAAAGGGCATCTCTCTTTGGAACATCTCTTCTTGGTTGAAGCTAAAGAGAGGGTAAGGATAAGTATTGATTGGCACGGTAGTAGATTGAAGGCTCATGGTAGTAGATTGAAGGCTCTCGGGTGACTTGCTACTAAGGATTGAGTAGCAAGGTCTACCGTTGGGTGGAGAGTTGTCCCCCCCCCACCTAGTTTTGTGGTTTCCACGACAAGGATCAAGATATGGATGCATTTATGAATTCATTGGGTTATAGGTAAGTTGGGTTCTTCTAGACAGGTACGTTCCAAATCCTTGTGAGTTGTTCAAAATTTTATTAGGACTTCCTTAATTACAAATTATTGGTTATTTAAATGAATAATTTATGGATTTATCTTTGTTAGAACATGGGTACATTACATATGGTATAAGATCATATTTAACCATTATGACATATAGGACTTCTCAATTAATATGCTATGGAAACCCAAGTGCTTTGGATCTTAGTTCCTTGTTGGTGTTTTTTTGGATATATTTGAAATTTCAAATTTGTTAGTTCCCTTGAATCAACATTCCTAATTAAAAAATATCCAAGGTTTGAGGTATCATATTAAAATTTTAAAGAAAATTATTTTTTTCCAAACCATAAAATTGAAATACTTGTTTTACATCTTGATATGTTACATCAAATATACCATTCTTTGTTGTTTTGTGTCGATCTTCATTTTTTATAAGCTCGATTTGAAATCTATAAATTTTATGGATATGGGATCTAGAGGCCAAGGATGTGACTTATTTCTTTCCTTCATTAATATATTGCATTTTTGTGTTAACATTACATTATATTTTTTATTGGGTTTCGATTTGATGGATCATCTTTTCCAAGTAACCCACTCAGTTTAGGGTTAAGTTACTTGAAAATCTCTCGGATCTTGGTAGAATTGGAAGCAATCATGTTTGAGTGGTTATGCTACCCATACAATATATATAGAGACAAAGATTCAACTATATCCAAAGTTTTGATATCACTCTAGTTTCCTAATAAAATTATGGAGGAAATCGTTTTCGTGATATTTGTTAAATTTTAAGCCCCTTATTACATGAATGGGATAGAAACATTTTTTTCAATATTTTATGACCAAGGTGTAATCGTGCATCAATCCTTAACTATATATGCGGACCTTTAGGCTCAAGTCAAAATTTTGAAGTATTATAGTTTTCTATTCTAAGATGATTTAGTATATGCAAGAAATTTAGGGCTTCTTCTCCTTACATGAAGCTGAAAGCTGAATGAGAAATGGAGTTTGGAGGTTTTACAAGGAGATTTAGGGTTATCTAGGTTTTTGAGGTTACATAATGTCCTCACTTTACCTCTTGGATTGTTCAATCAGGGAGTTCTTGATCGAATGTTCCATCAAGCACCATTATTGGGGATGTGTCTGTTTCTTTCTTTCCGTGGCTGGAAAACAACAGTTAGATCTCAGATCTTACACGGTTTCAAAGTTAGCTATAAGAAAAAGATAAAATACACCCTTTCATTCTAGCAATCTCGAATGCAACAATGGTTTAGTAACGAATATTGAGCTCTGGTAGGAAAAATAAAGGATTACACTATGCAAAAGTATTTATTAGAGGTACATGTGTCATTTTTATTAATCCTCATTCGATGAAAAAAAAAGGACTTCAGTTTTTGTTGTCAAACCAACAAATGTAGTTGGGCATTTTTGTCATATGTGTTGTAGGTAGCCAGCAATATAGAGAATCAACCTCTAATCCAATTTTGAGATGTGTCCCCCTAGATATAGCAACCTTTGACTCATAGGAAAACTCCTCTAATACTAGAGCTTCGAACCAAGTTTTATTATATATCGATAGAATTGGTTTTCTTCTTGGCTGCGAGATGTGTTGAAATCCAAGCGTCCATGTGTACCTATATTTCCCACACAATCGACCATTGTCAGAATTATCATCATGGGAATTAGAGACGACGACCCTTTTTCATCCACAATTGAATTTGTGAAGGAAGAGCTTCTTCAACAAAGGGTCTGCCCATATATCTCGTATTCATCTCAATGGGCACAATTAATTATCTTTTAATCTTATTTAACCTTAAACCCAAATCTGATGGCTATGCATTGAAGATGCTAGCATATTCTTAGTCTTCCTCCAAAATCAATGGATCAGATTTATTGTTCATAACTTTCTTGCATTTATCAAAGCATCAGTTAACATGTTTACTTTTTCACATTTACCTAATCATATTAATAAATTACTATCCAGCCATATAATTGCCACGTTTAATTGATTACCAATAATTAAAATCTATAAAACTTTTTTCATGCCACGTTTGAATTATTACCAGGGACTACTTCATCTTCATTGCCACGGATCCCATGTATGTGAATGGTGATGCCACGTTCTGCGTGCATTTCTGGAGAGCCGACAGGTGGAGCGTAGAGTCGGCAGGTCAAGAAGGTGAAGAGCGCAGAGCCGCCAGGAAGGTGAAGAGCGCAGAGTCGGATCCGGACTTGCCATTGCTTAAATACATTGGTTGTTGGAAATTTTTCATTTACTCTTCCATTAGGGTTCGATTTTGAATGATTGTAAAAAATTAAAAAATTAGGTAAATGTTTACTTTTCATAGCCGATACCTTTCGGCATTTTCAGCCGCGAGTTAGTAGTGGCTGTGCTAGCACAAAGGGTCTGCCCTTTTTCATCCACAATTGAATTTGTGAAGGAAGAGCTTCTTCAACAAAGGGTCTGCCCATATATCTCGTATTCATCTTATTATATCCTTCATCAATATCTTCAGGGATCGATTGAAATTATCTAATAACTAAATGCAACATACTCAATCAGTCCCAAGGAGAACTATACATAGAGATTAGCAGAGTACCTAAAAAAAAATATTGTTATTAAAAGTAAATAGGTATAATCATTCCTTTTGTGCTTCCATCACGTGTGCTAGTCCTAGAGAGCATACACGATCTAAAGGCTCTATTTTATTTTATTTTTAGCTGTGTATTTGAAGCACTCCATTGTATTTATCTATGTCACTTAATCACCTTTGGGAGAGGCAAAACTCGACACCACTACTGAACGACCCCATTGATCAATTGCGACATAATATCAGTAAAGCCTTAAATTAAATTTTACTTACTTTCGATGAGTTGGTGCTCCGTAAACAAAGAAACTGTTTGCAATCACCAAATCGACGAAATTGATAACAAGATACTTTGTACCTTGGATGACATCCAACATAACAGCCAAATTATCGTCAAATTTACAGGCATTCAATGAGGGATGAGTTCTACATCATAATGTGTTAGAATAATCTCAAAACATCTATAGATCATAATGTGTTAGAATAATCTCGAAACATCTATGAGTTGTATTCGAGAGTTTGTTTTACCAGACATTATTTTTAGATCATAAGATCCACAATTGAAGGATTCTGCTCCTGGTTTATAGGTGAGCACTACAAATATAAATGTACCTAATTTTCCTTTCAATGAAAAGCAGAGTGTGAGCATTGTCTCACTTGTTGTGTGTGTTCCTCCGTTATATTATTTATATGGTATCAGAGCATTGGTTGATAATTGCGTGAGGAATCACACAAGCGTATATACATGCAGCCATTAAAACAATTTGTTTGTTGTTTATCTCCAGGACTGTATCGTGGAGATGATCGCTGGTCTAAGTGCAAGCTGATTTTTTCTGTTTTCCATAGGAGAGCCCCTGCAGCCTGCCATCAAGCTCGCGTGAAGGCCTGAGACTCTTCCTTGGCTTGATAATCAGCATGATCGTTGTATTTCCAACTGTGCACCGATTTATTTTGTGTTGCGTCCAATATTTTACACTGTGTCTGGGCCAATATCATTGTTGTCTCTGCAAGAGTAGCCACATAGCTAGCGATCTAGTATTTTTTTTATTGTTATTTTACAATTTTTTTTTTGGACGCCCTGGAATCCTATTCGAGATCACTGTATAAAGTATGTTGCATCTCCACCATCATCTAAAGAACATTGTCCATTGTATAAGAGACAGATCGCTGCTAGAGATAGATTGTTTCTCTCATCAGTTGGAAATCTCCGCTATTGCCACCATAATTTTGTGTGCAGAGCAGGATCTTGTCTACAACAGAGAAGGAGCTCGCGAGGTATCAATTAGTTATTTACTGGCTCTTTAAATTGGTGAACAATTATTGAATTACTTGTGGAAGAAAATGGTGAATCCTCTGGCTGATTCATATTTAAATGAGTCTACTAAACTTGATGGCGAGAATTATGTAAACTGGAAATTTAAGTTGACTACCATTCTCGAGGCATATAGCCTATGGATGATTGTCAAAGGTGATGAGCCCAAACCCACTATTGCTGCCTCGATTCTAAATTTGGATAGGCGAGAAATGAAAGCGAAAGTGTTGTTGCGGATGTCAGTGAAGGACAAAATCATTCCTCATATAAGGAACTGTAAAACTGTAAAACTTCGAAAGAGACTTGGGATGTTCTCAAAGGTTTGCTCGAAACCTTTTGCACTTTATTTTTAAAGACTTAGCTACTATCTATCAAAATGGAAGCCAATGAAAGCATAAACAATTTTGTTTCCAAAATTAAAGACTTAAGTGATAAGTTGGGTTACATTGATGAAAACGTTTCCAGTAGTGATTTAGTAACTATTTCTTTGAAGGGTTTAGTCCAAGAGTATAAAGTCTTTATTTCAGCGATCTCAGCTAGACAAATGCCTCCTACATTTGATGAATTGGTTGGGATTCTTCTTCAAGAGGAAGAGAGAATGAAGAATTATGATCTGGATTCAAGTGGCTCAGATTTGGTATTGATTGCAAGAGGTAAAAGATCATACCGAGGGAAATCATGGGACAGGAACAGAGGTCGGTTTCAAGCAAAGAAGAAAGGTATGACACATCCTGATTCTTATGTTAAGAGAAATGTTGAATGTGATTATTGTGAAAAAACTGGACATCTTGCTAAAGATTGCTATAGAAGAAAGAATCATGAATCAAATCAGAGATATAAAAGACATAATGGAAATTATGTGCATAAAGACACTTCAGCCAATGATGGATTTAAAAATCTTAAGTTGTTTATTTCTAAAGTTGTGTTGTCTGCTGAAACTGATAATGAGAATGCATGGTTCATAGATTCTGGTGCATCGACTCATATGACTTGTAATAAAGAATGGTATGATAAATATTATGAGAAACTTGATGGCACACACATTTACTTAGAACATAATAGATCACATAAAGTCCAAGGCTATGGAGTAATAAGTGTGAACTTACCTAATGGACAATTGAGACATATTTATAATGTGATGTATATTCCTGGTATTAAAAAGAATTTGATATATGTTTCAACTATCACTGATAATAATCTAACAATGGAATTTGGTAAGTTGAGGTGTGTTGTGAAAGATATCCAGAATCACTACAGGGTTGTTTCCATAGGTACCATGGTTGGTGGATTGTATAAGTTGGATGTGACAATGAATCGACATGTTGCATTGACATCCACAGCAATGTCAACAGAAGAGGTATGGCACCACAGGTATGGGCACCTAAATTACAATGATTTGATGTTGTTGCAAATAAAAACTATGGTAGAAGGTCTTCATGTTATGAAGAATGATCATTTTCCATGTGAAGCATGTGCACTTGGTAAAAAACATAGAGAGGAGTTTCATGTTCATACAAAGAAAAGACAAACATTTATTCTTGAATTAATCCATATTGATGTATGCAGACCTATGCAAACTAGGTCACTTGGTGGTTCTTCCTATTTTCTTATTTTTGTTGATGATAGATCTAGATATACATGGGTCTATTTCATAAGGAGCAAAAGTGATGTATTTGAGTACTTTAAAGAATTCACAACTATGATTGAAAAATAAACACACAAATGTATTAAAGTTCTCAGATCTGATCAGGGTGGTGAATATACATCATGTGCATTTAAAATTTATTGTAAATTTCATGGGATCCAACAACAGTTTAATGTACCTCATACACCTCAGAAAAATGGTGTTGTTGAGAGGTGGAATAGAACACTGGTGGAGTGTGCTCGTAGTATGCTTCAAGGTAAAAACATTTCTAATGGTTTTTGGGAAGAAGCCATTAACATTGTTGTTTATTTAAATAATCGTAGTCCAACTAAGAAATAAGATTTCCAAACTCCTTTTGAGATTATTCATGGTTATAAAACTGATGTATTTGGATCCACTGCCTTTTCACATATTCCAAAGGATGAGAGAAGAAAACTTTATGCAAAGTCAATCAAGTGTGTTTTTATTGGGTATTGTACTAATCAAAAAGCATACAAATTGTTTGCAAGTAGAGATGTGATGTTTCATGAGAATACAGATAGAGTTGATACAATGAATGATGCAGATGCTTGGCATAATGATAATGATAAACATTTCAAAATAGATGCAATGGTTAAATAGGTACAGGTTCAAGGATGGAATGAAAGAAATATGGACTCTTCAAGCAGTCAGGATACATCAAGTGGATAAGAGTCACCACAGAGGAGGAAACGTATTTACAGTGATGGACCAAGAAGGTCATCACGACAAACTCGACCACCTATAAGTTATAAAGACTATGCATTGATGTCTCATGTCATGAATATTGTAGAAACTGTAAACTATGATCAAGTTAAAGAACATGAAGAATGGAGAAATGCTATGAATGATAAATATGACTCTCTCATGAAAAATCAAACAAGGAAATTAGTTGAACTGCTTGAAAACAAAGTCCCTATTGGAAGCAAATGGTTGTATAAATCTAAATTTAAAGCAGATGGTAGCATTGAAAAATATAAGGCAAGATTGGTTGCAAAAGGATATTCACAAAATGAGGGAATTGATTATGAAGATACTTTTGCACCAGTGGTTAAATTGAATACAATTAGAGTATTGATTGCCTTAGCTACAAAATATAATTGGAAAATACATTAGTTAGAGGTCAAATCTTCTTTTCTGGATGGTGATTTAAAGGAAGAGGTTTATTTGGTTCAACCTGAAGAGTTTGGCAGGCAGGGACAAGAGTATCTAGTCTGTAGGTTAAGGAAAGCATTATATGATTTGAAAGAGGCACCGAGATCATGGTATGTAAAGATAGATACCTTCTTTTATTAGAATGGGTTTGTGAAAAGAAAAAATGATTATAATCTGTATATTAAGAAAGATGAAGAAGGAAATGTTGCTTTAATATATTTATATGTCAATGATCTCATTATTATAGGTAGTGCATGCAAGTTAATTGAAGAGATTAAAATTCAGTTATCTCAAGATTTTGAAATGAAAGATCTAGGCGAATTGCATTAAGGTTTAGGAATTGAGGTTTGGAGAGAGTCTGGTAAAACATTGATCACTCAAAGTAAATACACAAAATAAATTCTTAAAAGGTTCAACATGAGTGAATGTAAAGCTATGTCAACTCCCTTAGAACATAATGCAAAGTTGTACAATGAAGATGGATCTAAAGAGGCAGATGCTACTTTATATCGTCAGTTGGTGGGAAGTCTGAACTACCTCACCACTACAAGGCCAAACATTGCATACTCAGTTAGCATCCTTAGTCAGTTCATGGATAAGCCTTCAAAGAGTCACTAGAAAGCTGCAAAGAAAGTTATTCGATATCTAAAATAAACTATTAATTTTGGTATTATGTATACTAATGATTTTGATGCTGAGTTGACAAGCTACTTTTATTCAGATTGGGCAGAAAACCCTCATGATAGAATATCTACCTCATGCTATGCATTTCATATAGGATCAGGTGTTGTATCATGGAGTAGCAAGAAGCAACCTATTGTTTCTTTGTCGTCAACAAAATCTGAGTATAAATCCTTGATCATGCCACCTGTGAAGCTATTTGGTTGCGGAGAATTCTTGCAGATGTCGAAGAGGAGCAAAATGGTCCAACATGCATAAACTGTGACAATCAAAGTGTTATGAAATTGTCACACAATCTTATATATCATGCAAGACCAAAACACATCGAGCTACAACATCATTTTGTGAAAGAGAAGATTGAATCAAACAAAATTGGTTTGATATTTTGTCATACCAATGATAATGTGGCTGATATATTTACCAAACCTCTTGGTAAACTCAAGTTTGAAATTTTTAAATACAAATTAGGTGTCATAGAAAATTCATTTCTTCATTAAAGAAGGATGTTAGAATAATCTCGAAATGTCTATGAATTGTATTAGAAAATTTGTTTTACCAGACATTATTTTTAGATCATAAGATCCACAATTGAAGGATTCCGCTCCTAGTTTATAGGTGAGCACTACAAATATACATGTATCTAAGTTTCCTTTCAATAACAAGCAGAACGTGAGCATTGTCTCACTTGTTGTGTGGGTTCCTCTGTTATATTATTTATATAATGCCTCTCTCTTAGTTCAATAATTTGATAGCTTCTTCCCAACGATTTGCCTTTACGTAGAAAAGTAAGCATCACATGGTCGAATGTATACATCAGGGAATCTTCCCAACAGACCATGTTCCCTTTACGCTAAATGTAGATATCTACATTGTTTCTCAATTTGGCATCACCGTGTTTTGAATGTTTTGTTTTCATCCCAACATAAAAAATAAAAATTATCTGTGCGTGAAGCTCGAATTTTCACTTTAGTTCACGGTATGCGACAGTAGGCGGTGAGAGGTTCTGTATGGTTTGACACATTACATTTTTTTGTCGTCGTGTCCTCTAACCAGATAATTACAAATACTGATGAAACTAAAACGTGAATTTCTTAATTTGCTTCAATTGGAAAATAAGGCATAAGGAAGAGATATTAGTGTATTCTGTGTTACTTCAGAGAGCACCTTTTGTCATAGAAGAAATGATGAAGGGCAAGTCGGATGAGAAAATACATTGCCTTGTTAAATACTTTGTTAAGGCTATGTTTGTATTAAGGAAATCGTTCAGACTCTGAATAAATCATGAACGAAATTTCAAAGTCATAAAAATGAGATTTAAATACTCCTATATATATTAAGTGCTCTTTGAAATAGTTAGTCAAACTTTTAAAACAAAATTATATGCTACCTACTAATTTCAATTTTGAAAATTTATGGAACCCTAGCTACCGCTATAATGGTAGTGTCGAAGAAATGACACTCGTTTTTTAATTTATAAAGGTTATTCCTACTTAATCTATGGAGTCCATATATCAGTGTCATGATCATGACTTGACTGACAAAAAAAATAGTTGGGCTCAAAATACTCACTTTGGCTACGACATCCCTAAACTCCAAACTAAATCTAGGAGTTCACCTAGGATTTTGAGACATAGACACTATATTATTGTGTTAACGGGTTCTTTCTTCATTACAGAATGAAGGATACGTGTAATTCTTTCCAAAGAATACAATTAGCATTTAAAAAGAATATTATTGCGCAGAACCAGATATAAAGTATTTATAGAAAAGCTATAGCAGGGTAGAACAAACCCTAATGTGCTCGACGGATTTCATGTTCTTATCTCAGAGACCAACTCTCCAACAACATACGTTGCACATTTAATTCCTCATGAATAAAATATCAAACGAAAACGTCCATCCATGATATTGTTATATTGTTTGCTAAGCTAAGAAATAACATTTAGATCATCTTATGAGTATTCGCATACTTCAAGGGTAAGAAATGCACTTCTTAGAATATTTAGCAAGGAGAAGGTTTATCAACAACTCAACACAAAATTTGTCTCTGCATCAAAAATGTTAATTATATTTCTAACCTCAACAATATGTGATTGTACATGGTCAGTTGTCCTGGCTAGAAGTACGATTGGCTCTTTTCCTTTAATGAATTGTGCTCTGCTCATTCTCGTTTCCAATTTCGTCTTCTCTGTATTATCTTCTTTGTTTCTCATTTTGTCATGGTATCAGAGCCTAGGACGTAAGACTCTTCACAGTGATTGGAGAGCAGCCTGATCATAAGAAAAAGAACGCAGAGCTTACATTATCTCACAGAAGAGAGCATGGGATGCAAGATTCTTCACAGAGCTTGGAGATCAGTCTGCAGTCCGAAGTATGCTCAAAAGATCATTGGAGACAACAAGCGCGAGGAAGCAGAGGTGCAGAAGGATGAAACAATTAAAGATTCGTGAGCATTTAAAGAATTCATGAAATATTCATGAAATTCTTTCTTCAGGAGGAAGTTTGCAGAAGCATCAAAGGAGAAACTACTTCAGCCATAAGATTGGATGTGGGAACAAATCTGAGCCTTTAATTAAGCTAAAAAATGATGAGCCCATAGATAAGGCGATTTTTTTTCCAACCGTAAGATCTGAGCAGATCAGTCATCAAAGAAAGAAAAGATTAAGTCACGACTGTCAGATCTCATTGGGGAGAGATCAACGGTTGGGAGGCATTGCGGAGATCGGGAAAGAAACTAAAGCAGGAACAAGTTGTGAGCCCGCAATCCCTCAGGATCGTTGATCTTGCTAGATCAACAGATCAACAGTGGATATATATCCCGCTACGAATGAGCATCTTCGCATTGCATACTTTGCATGTGTATGTGTGGGCGTGTCAGATTCGACAACAACATCTGACGATCTCTCGTAGTAGTGCTCTGAGTGTCGTGTGTGTCAGGTGCTTCCTAGGGGGGTCCTGGGGGGGCCAATTATGGCCCCCCTTGGTTACGCGTAGCATTCAGGGCAGCGCCCCCAATTTTTTTTTGGGGCAGTTTTTGCTATTTTTAGCAAATTTTGCTATTTTTAGTGGTTTTCTAAATTAATATTGGATTAAGGGATTAGGGTTTTGGTATCTACGGAATACCTAAAAACATTGTATATATTGTATGGTGAATGGTGAAATTCGATATAATGAATATAAGAAAGCTTTTCCCCGGTTGAGGGTTTCTCATATAAATCTCTATGTACTATGTGTATGAGCCATTGATTAAATTCTATTTTTCTTAAGAATCTATATGCATTGCTTTACTTCATAGGTTTAAAACTTACATGTGGTATCAGAGATTTTTTTGGTTTCAGAGGGACGCCTTTGTTGCTGAGCGTTTGGCTCGGTCTTGATAAATCAAGTTTATCTTGGGTATGTGATAAACCTAGGTTTAGTGGGATCTTTTGAAGTGGAGATTCGAGTATAGAAAGAGGAATGACAAGCTCATCTAGAATCGAGATAGATCAGTTCAACGGTAAAAACTTTGAGCTATGTAAACTCAAGATGGAGGACCTTCTTGTAGACAAAGAACAATGGATCACTGCGGATTCTGGTACGCAGTCTACCGGTACGTAGCCTACTAGCACATAGTCAATTGGTACACAACCTACTAGTACACAAACTACTAGTACACCACCTACTGGTATGTCGAAGGAAGATTGGGAGAAGTTGGATAGAGGAGCAAGGAGTACTATTCGACTCTGCCTGGAAGATTCGGTGTTGTTGAATGTCTCAGGAGAATATACAGCCAAGGAACAATGGGATAAGTTAGGGAATTTGTATCAATCAAAATCCCTGGTAAATAAGTTGTTTCTTCGAAAGAAGTTGTATCATATTAAGATGGAAGATGGAGATTTTGTGACAGAACATCTAAATTCCTTTAATACTCTGGTAAGTCAACTTGTCTCTGTTAATATTACAATTGCATAAGAAGATAAGTGTATTACTTTGTTATGTTCTTTTTCAGACTCTTGGGATAATCTGGTTGTAGCAATTGATAGTACCACTCAATCTACATTGAAGTATGAGGATGTAGTTGCATCCTTGTTATCTGAAGAGATGAGGCAAAAAGCATGGATGGTCATAGCATAGATGCTTCATTTGTAAGAGGTCATACCCAAGACAGGAATCCTGGTAATTCTTCGGGGGGGGGGGGGACACCTAAATCTACAGGTAGATCTAAGTATCCACGAAAATGTTTGAGGAAATGTTGGAATTGTGGTAAAACAGGGCATTATAAGAAAGATTTCAAGTCTGAGAAGGTTGATAAACCAAAGGGGTCTGATAGTACCTCTTCCATAGAGGCGAAAACCTCCATTGAAGAAGGAGGTGATGTTTACTTGGCATCTATAGGTACACATGCAGATCGTGATGTATGGTTGATCGACTCAGCTGCATCATACCATATGACCCCTCACAAGGAGTGGTTCTCTGAATATGAAAAATATGATGGTGGTGATGATTCCTAGGAGATGACTTGACAACCAAAATCATGGGACTTGGA
This sequence comes from Picea glauca, assembly GCA_000966675.3. NCBI lineage: Eukaryota > Viridiplantae > Streptophyta > Pinopsida > Pinales > Pinaceae > Picea > Picea glauca. Next base: position 54,220 of record JZKD02S0378367.1, on the reverse strand, counting down.
AAGGTTAAGTTGTTGCTAAAAGATGGAAGGATTAGAACTCTCCCTGGGGTTCTTCACATTCCAAAACTAGCTAGGATCCTAATATGTGTAAGCAAGTTGGATGATGCAGGAGTGAATATTGTATTTGGAAAGAACACTTGCAAGATGGTACGAGGAGCAATGGTGTTGATGAGGGGAGTTTGGTGTGGAACTCTATACAAGTTGTTGGGAAGAAATTATACTAATGGGTGTAACAATTATGTTGTCCCTGAGTAGAGAAATGAAGGAGACAATATCAATACTATCCCAGAAAAGAAGACCATGTTGTGGCATCAAAGACTGAGGCATATTGGAAAAAAGGGTCTTCGAACACTACACGGTAAAGGTATGGTTGAAGGTATGGCTAATTGCACTATGGATTTTGATTTCTGTGAACATTGCATATATGGTAAATAAAATCGAGTAAGATTCCCATCTGGTGCTACAAGAGAAAAGGAGATCTTAGAGTTGATACATAGTGATGTGTTTGGAACTATGCATGTTCCATCACTAGGTAAGTCTGTGTATTATGTTTCATTCATAGATGATTTCTCAAGGAGCACATGGATTTATTTTCTTAGAAAGAAATTTGAGGTATTTGATAAATTTAAAGAGTTTAAGGCTCTAGTAGAAAATCAGGTAGAGAAGAAAATAAAGGTATTGAGAAAAGATAATGGTGGATAATTTTGCGGAAATGAAGTCGAAGAATTCTGTAAAAATTATGGTATAGCAAGGTAGAAGACTACTCCATACACTCCTCAGCAGAATGGAGTTGCAGAAAGGATGAACATGACACTGGTGGAAAAAGAAAGTAGCATGCTCAACAGTGTCGAGTTAGGATAGGAATTCTGGGCAGAGGCAGTGGGTACAACATGTTACCTGGTCAATCGATCACCCTCATCAATGTTGGATGATAAAACTCCACGTGAGGTATGGACTAAAAAGAAACCCTCTCTTCAACATCTTAGACTGTTTGGTTGTGATGCTTATGTACATGTTCCAAAGGAAAATAGGAGTAAGTTGGATAAAAAAATTGAAAAGTGTATCTTTATTGGTTATAAAGATGGTATGAAATGTTATAAGATTTGGAACCTAGAAACCAAGAAGACTGTTTACAGTCAAGATGTTGTTTTTAGATAGGTAAAAGATGTTTCCAAATAGAAATTCCTACCAATGCCTGAAGAACCTAAGAAAATAGAGCTAGAGTTGGATGATGCAAAATATGAATCATCTAAAGAAGATGAAGCAGCAGAAGAAGAAGAAGAACCTCATACCCCAGTATTAAGGAGATTGGTGAGAGAAAGAAAGCAACCAGAAAGGTATAGTCCAACTGATTTTCGTTCCAATTTTTCTTTATCTATTACTGATGATGATCCCAGAACTGTCAGGGAAGCAATGAATTCAGAGGATAGTAAAATATGGAAGAAGGCCATGGTTTAAGAAATGGATGCCTTGGATTAGAATGAGGCATGGGATATAGTTGAGTTTCCAGCTGGAAGAAAATCTATTGGTAGAAAATGGTTGTTTAAGAAGAAGTTTAATGTAGAAGGAAAAGTGGAGAAATACAAAGCTCGGTTAGTAGCAAAAGGTTATTCCCGGGTAGAGGGAATTGACTTTGGTGAGTTTTTTTCTCCTGTTGCTAAGTTAAATTCTATTAGATTTCTTTTATATATTGTTGCTTCTTTTGATCTTGAAGTGGAACAAATGGATGTGAAGACAACATTCCTACATGGGGATCTGGAAGACTAAATCTACATGAAGCAGCGAGAAGGCAGCAAAATCTACAATAGTCGTGTATGTTGGGCGCTTTCTAGGGGTATCCCATGGAGGAGGGCAGGTATGGCCCCCCTGGTTACGCACAGTGCCTCCAAATTTTTTTGGGGGCAATTTTTGCTACTTTAGCAGATTTTGCTATTTTTAGCGATTTCCAAAATTAATCCCGAATTAAGGGATTAGGGTTTTGGTATCTATGGAATATGTAATGTTCCTAACTTGGATAGTCTAGGAAACGCTGCTAATGTGTGTGTAGGATCAAAGTTTGATAGCATATAAATGATCATACAAATAATAAATGCGACAAAGGACTACAAAGTTTGTATTATGATATCTCTATGGATTACAAAATGGCTGAATGCAGCTGAATAAATTGACAATACTTGACTAGATCAACAGACAAATGATCTTAGTCGGAATACAAATAAGCAATTGCAGCTGAATAAAATAACAACACTCTGCTAGATCAAAAGGAAAAAGGATCTTGGCCAGAATACAAATAAGCAACTAAAAGATAATACCCAGAATATGGGAGCACTGCGGTATCAATGAAGAATGATGGAAGACCTGGATGATCTTCCTGGTGACTAGGGTGTGTCTTTCAACACCAAAATCAGCCAACTCGTGTCTTCCTCCTGGAATACACTGAACTCTATCTCCTGAGATGCACCTCTTCTCCTCAATGACAAGTCATAATCTGCATAATGATGAATTAGGTCACTGACCCTTCCTTTATAGATTTCCAAAACCCTAAATCATGCTGAAGCCCTAATTCACTGTTGACTTCCAAAACCCTAAATCACTTCTAAAACCCTAATTCATTGTTGACTTATATTTTTAGCTCATAATGACTTAAAAGCGCTTTTAACCCTTTTTATCTCAATGTCACTTTCCGAATATAACACCTGTGACTGGAGTGACCTCTAGTAACCCTGTTTACCCCTCTTTGGCCCTGACTATAGTCTAATGAGGAGGTTTAGACAATTAAGCCTCCTCTCTGGAGCTCCTATTTGGAAAGGGACATTACCGAATACCTAAAAACATTGTATATATTGTATGGTGAATGGTGAAATTCGATATAATGAATATAAGAAAGGTTTTCCCCAGTTGAGGGTTTCCTGTATAAATCTCTGTGTACTATGTGTATAAGCCATTGATTAAATTCTGTTTTTTGTAAGAATCTATATGCATTGATTTACTTCACAGGTTTAAAACTTACAATTAAAGCATGAGCAAGTTGTGAGCCCACAATTCCTTAGGATCATTGATCTTGCTAGATAAATAGATCAACAGTGGATATTGATCCCACTACGGATGAGCATATTCGCTTTGTGGAGACCGGGAAGAAAATTAAAGAGTGAGCAAGTTGAGTTTACGTAATCACTCGTGATCATTAATATTCAAGCAAGGGACATGTGTCAGGTGATATCATACTCCGGGAGGAAGCAAGCATAAGTTGAGTGAGTAAAGGAATCTTGAAGAGTTTGAGTAGATCCAGATAGCTTATCGAAGTGGACACGTGGTAGGAGATCCTGCACGCTGGTGGATAACCACTTCAGAAGAAAGACAGATGCGAGAAGCGAGAACTCCCAAAGGCTCGAAGACCAGAGTTCATATGAATCGTCCATCAACGAGGACACGCTACACCAGATCTCTCACTTCAAAGACTTAGTACTCCGGAAGGTTTTGCAGAGAGAAGCACCAGAGAAAGAACTGCTCAAAGTCCCTAAGTAAATATGAGCCATTGAAGGCTGAGGACACGCGTCGACAGATATGAGACTCTGGAAGGTTAACACTTCAGAGGTTTGCGGTGTTGTGAACCTTGGAACACCTGATGCCCAAAGTTTCGAAGTAAATTTCGGTCATTCAAATCAATATGCCAAGTGCAGGCAGATATAACACTTAAAAAATACGACACTCTGGATGATTGCGTGAGAAAGCAGAAGAAAAATCCCGAAGTAAATCTTGGCCGCCCAAAAAAAGAGGACACGTGGAGGCATATCTCTCACTTCAGAGATACGACACTCTGGAGGATTGTAAGAACTATGCATTGAAAAGGCCTGAAACCCGGACTCCCGAAGTAATTGTGGACCATTGATCTCAAATCAAAGAGGATCGTAGATCTTTGAAATAATTCTATCATTCAGCCATTTGGCTATTCGGAGAAATTGTTACCTTCAGCGTCGAAACGCACGAAGACCCGAAGCGCTTGGTTTTCAGCCCCCAGTCACATGAGAAGGTGAACTTCAATTTTTTTTTGGCTCTCGAGTAAACTCAGAAAGCCCAATTCCGCCATTAGAGGGGCTACGTTTGCTAAAGAAAAAATATCAGATCTATGACTCCATAGATCTCATGCTCGGATAGTCAGATCCATCCAGATCAAATTTTAAAAAGTGGTCTACCCCGTGAAGTCACACAGAGGATTTCGAAGACCTGGTTTTACACGCAGGAAACAGGTAAGCACACAAATCTCTAACAAAAAAATTTTGTTCAATTTTTTTTCATGATGGCCACCTCTAGCAATTTAGGACCAACACAAGGATCGATTCTTCTTGGAAAGAACTATGAGTTTTGGCCTCTTATAATGAGATACTTATTACAAGCACAAGAGTGTTAGGATCTAGTGGATCTTGACTATGTGGAACCAGATCCAACAGACCTTTCTCCCATGACCAATCAAAAAAGAAATGCTCAGGAAACACAGAGGAACAGAGAGAATAAGGCAAAATTATGGATTCAAAACTCAGTGGATGACTCGATTTTCTAAAAAATCATAGGTGTTGTTACTCCAAAACAGGCCTGGGGCATACTTAAATCATCTTACCAAGGAAATGACAAGGTCAAAACAGTCAAACTGCAGACCTTGAGGATGCATTTTGAGGCTTTAAAAATGACAGAGTCTAAAAACGTTGATCAATTTATGACCAGAGTCATGGGAATTCTAAACCATATCAGATTGACTGGTGAGGCCATCCCTGATCAAAGAATTGTTGTTAAAGTCCTCAGAAGTCTTTCAAAGAAATTCGAAATGGTTGTTACAACCATCCTTGAATCCAAGGATCTGTCAAATTTTTCAACAAATGAATTAATGGGCTCTATATTGACACATGAGACCAAACTACATCTCAAAGATGAGTCAATAATCAATGCCTTCAAGACTCAATTCTCCTTTAACAGAGGGAGAGATAAAGGTATAGGAAGAGGTCATCAAGGAATAGGGAGAAGTCCAAGTAACAATCACTCAAGTGAAGGTTATAGACAACAAAACTAGAATCAGAATTTCCAAGGTCACAGACAACAGAACCAGAATCAAAATTTCTAGTCTCAAAGAGGGAGAGGGAGAAGATCAAATGAAAAATCAAACATAAAATGTTATTAATGAAAAAAGTATGGTCACTATGGATCTGAATGTCGAAAGAAGAAATCATATCATCTCTCAGGCAGAGCACATGTCTCAAATCATGAAGGAGAAACCTCAGATGGTATGTTTCTCTCATGCTACAAGACTAAATAACAAGACAAAGATCTCTAGCTGTTGGACAGTGGATGTAGCAATCACATGATAGGTAAAAAATATTTACTTTCATTCATTGATTCTTCTATTTCATCTGATATTACACTTGAAAATGATTCCTTAGTCAAATTTCAAGGAAAAGGAATTGTACCTATTCTTACTAAACAAAATGTAAAGAAAGACATAAACAATGTCTATCATGTTCCAGATCTGAAACATAATCTGTTAAGTGTAGGACAACTAATTGAACATGTCTATAAGGTACTTTTTGAAGGAGCATCATATAGGATATATGATAAAACCCCCAACAAAGAATTGATTTCTGAAATCCACATGACTAGGAATAGAATGTTTCCCCTGACCCTTAGAACTGCAAATCTGATCCAATCATATGCACAAAGTGCATCCAACCCCAATGAAACTATGGTTTGGCATACAAGATTTATAAATATACCCTTTCATAGTCTAAGCCTTCTACAAAATCAATCCATGGTCAAAGGTCTACATGTCTTCAAAGAGAAAAATCCCCCATGTGAGTCTTTCATTCTTGGAAAACATAAGAGAAATAGTTTTCCACAGTCCTCCACTCAAGCCAAACAACACTTAGATATGGTTCACACAGACCTATGTGGAACAATGAAAAAAAAATCAATAGGTGGTAGCGTTTATTTTTTGACGTTTATTGATGACTTTAGCAAGAAAATATGGATATTTTCTCAGACACAAGTCTGAAACTTTTTCAAAGTTAAAAGAATTCAAGTCTGAAGCTGAAAAATAGAGTGGGAAATATGTGAAGTCTCTCGGGTCAGATGGAAGAGGAGAGTAAGGCTCCAAATAATTTGTAAATTTTTGCAAGTCACAAGGCATCACCATGCAAACTACAACCATGTATACTCCACAACAAAGAAAAAATCAGACAATAATGAACCTGGAAAGAAGCCTTCTCACAGAGAAATGTCTTTCAAATCTATTTTGGGCTAAAGTAGTAGCATGCTCAATTTATCTCCTTAATATATCTCCAACCATCAGTCTCAAGATGAAGGTCCCTCAAGAAGCATGGAGTGCGACAAAGCTAAATGTTTCTCATCTCAGGACATTTGGATGCATAGCATTCGCTCACATACCTTCCAAATTGAGGAAGAAACTTGATGATAGAAGTGAGAAATGCATTTTTGTTGGCTACAGTGAGACATCCAAAGCTTACAGACTCTACAATCTGATTTCAAAGAAACAATTTCTCAGTAGAGATGTCAAATTTCTTGAAAATCAGTTCTGGAGTGAGTATGAAAATTGGCCTATGGACAATAAAAATCCGTTGTTGCCACTTCCTAAAAAAATGGAAAATTCAGAACAACAAACACATCATTCTGTCGTTCCAAGATTTCAGGTACAAGGAAAACTTGAAATTCCTTAGGACAACTCTACTTCAAGCAGAAATTCATCCTCTGAACTTCAAAATTAGAGAAATCGAAGCTTGAGAGAAATCCATCAGTAGTTGGATGATATTGATCAACACAATATTTTTACATTAATGTCATGTCAACCTACATCTTTTAAAGAGGTAGCTAAAGAGCCACATTGGGTTCAATCCATGAACCATCCAATTGAGAAGAACAAGACATGGGATCTTGTTGATCTGCCCAGACACAAGAAAAGAATTGGTGTCAAGTGGGTTTACAAAACTAAACTCAATGAAAATGGGAAGATTAAAAAACACAAGGAAAGACTTGTTGCCAAAGGATTCTCACAACAACTAGGTATTGATTAGGGTGAAACTTTTTCTCTAGTAGCAAGGTTGGACACTGTAAGGACTCTCTTAGCCATAGCAACTCAACACAAATGGAAAGGATACCAGATGGATGTTAAGTCATCTTTCTTTAATGGTATCTTAGAAGAAGAGGTTTATGTGGATCAACCACCTGGATTTGAAGTCAAAGAGAAGCTAGCCAAAGTGTATCGGTTGAGGAAAGACTTGTATGGCTTAAAGCAAGCTCCAAGAGCTTGGTACAATAGAATTGACACTTACCTGATCAAGAGTGGTTTCAGCAGAAGCCAAAATGAGTCAAATCTGTACACCAAAACATATCAACAAGGTCAAATTATCATTGTATGTTTATATGTTGATGACATGATATATACTAGAAATATTGAGTTAACTAGTTTTAAAGATGTCATGCAATCTGAGTTTCAGATGATAGATCTTGGGATAATGAAATATCTTTTGGGGATTGAGTTTGATCAATCAACCAAAGGCATTTTTGTCTATCAGCAAAATTATGTAGCAGACATCATCAAAAGATTCTACGTGGAAGACTGCAATCCAGTAGAAACTCCTATACCCCTAGGCTCAAAATTGAGCAAACAATATGAAGGCCCTATAGTGGATTATACCCTGACAAAATTCTAGTAGGCACTTTGTTGTATCTTACAACAAGTAGGCCTGATATTATGTATGCAACCATCTTTGTTTCCAGGTTTTTGGAATACCCCAAAGATTCTCACTAGAAGATGGAGAAAAGAATTATGAGATATGTTGCAGGAAATCTCAATTTTGGCTTATGGTACACTCAGTCTGATGATAATCATCTCTCTGGTTACACAAATAGTGATTTTGTAGGCAACCTAGATGACCATAAAAGCACCTCAAGACATGCTTTTCACCTGGGTATGGACCTGATTTCTTGGGCATCAAAGAAGCAACCCATTGTCTCAATATCTTTTACAAGGGGATAGTATTTCGTTGCTACCTCAACTTCCTATCAAGTTGTGTGGATGAGAAGAATATTGAATGATATGTCACATACAGAAAATGAGCCAACTCCTATCTTCTGTGACAATACCTCAGCAATTGCCTTATCCAAAAACCATGTGTTTCACAAGAAAAGAAAGCATATTGACACTCACTTTCACTTCATACATGAGCTAGTCAATAATGGTGACATCACACTTCAATTTTGTGGCTCATGAGATCATCTCACAGACATTTTTATGAAGCCACTAGGAAAATATGTTTTTTGATTTTCAGAGACAACACTTGGGAATTATCAGTGCTGATGTTTGTAACTTTTGATTTTAAGAGGGGGTTTTAATTATATATGTAATCCCAATAGTATGTGACTGTACACTACAAGCTGTCATGTCCAGATGTATGATTGTTTCTTGATTTTATTGATTTGCTAAAACTTATTTAGCTCAGCTCTTTTCCTTTAATGAATTGCGCTCTGCTCATTCTTGTTTCCAATTTCGTCTTCTCTGTATTATCTTCTTTGCTTCTCATTTTGTCAAAAAATACACCTAGACAATAATAAAAGGTGTCTATAAGGTATTATATTTTATTGTTGAGTTACTTTCACCAAACCAATAGAAAGAGTACAAGACAATGAGGTTCTTACTGAAGGTGAAGAGTGGTATGACACTGTAGTAGAAAATAATTTCAACTCCAATACAAAACTAAGTTAGTACTATTGTAAATATCCCAATTGTATTCAATACTGGCAATTATTATGCTTGAACCTGTCAAACAATATAACTTGTGCAATGCTTCAATCCAAGAGGAAAATTGTTATGAAAAAAAAACCTTTGTTGTTAGAATTATCCTAACACTAATTTTCGTACAAAATAAATTACCTAGAATATGAAAATGAAAAGTGGAAAGTCTGATCTAGTTGTGTTTCTGCACAAATTTCAAACAATATTGTTAATCTAAATTTAGCTAAGCCATACATGGAATTAACATAGATAGACATTGATTCCTTCTATTCTATAGTTAGGCTGCAAGCTATTGTTGCATGACCACTTTGTACATTTATGTAGCATAAGAAGAGTAGGGGCGACTTCTTGAGAGATGGACAAATATGCCATGATGACTTGTATTTTGATAATCTTCATATTTGAATGAGTGATATATGGTAATAAAATATGTTGAGTTTATAATTTTACTATCACTTAGTTTTAGTGTTATATAATAACAAGACTATAGGATTGTGTCATGTGTTTGTGTCTATTAACCAATCTATTAATGTATGTGAATAATAACAGAGATAAGTAAAACATGACTTCTATTAAATAAGAAATATGTTGAAACTGTAAAAATGCAGAGTGAAACAAGCTTGCTAGAATGGTGGCATGTTATCTATGAGAAGAGATGTGGCCACTACGCTCATTCACAAGAAGATGAGTACAATGCGGCTCCAAAGTCTTTTGTACATCAAAAATGAATTTCAAAAACCATAGACATCCAAAAACATAACCCTAGGAGATGAATCACCAAAATTAATGTGGGCGTGCTGGAGTAAGTTGGTACATCAACTTCTCGGGGTCGTAACTTTTGCATACAATCTCTGTTTTAGGTGAATGATAACCCATTGGAAAGGTCTATCCAATGAATACAAATTATTCCATCACACTCTAAATTTGTCGATAGTGTGATTATGGTGGGCCCAAAAAACATTGTTTAGGGCCTCAAAACGGCCCAAGAAGTTTAGGACCCGAAAAGCTAGAAACAAACTGCCAAGATAAAAAAACATAAATGTCAAGATGAAAGTTGTATGTGATCTAGATAGAAGAGGTGGGTGGACAACAATATCCACCTGGATCAATCCTCCCTCCTTAGAAAGCAATGGTCTCCATTGCATTGAGTTCCCCCATCAGATGAGTAAACTTCTGTTGAATTTGGCCTCAGGTGAGCCACTTTCCTTGGTACAGCAGTTGCCCCACTTTGATAACCTGGTAGATTTGAAGCTTATGTTGGAGAGTTCCCTTGACCTATGTGTCCATGATATAATCAGTGGATTCATGTTCCATGCAGGAAGGGTTGAGCTCTGTCAATGATAGGCTATGATCTGTTGTACATTTTGCATTAGACATGGTGTTTAGAATCTGGCCATCTAATTTAACATGGTATTTAATTTGGTCATATTTGTTACAAACGAGAATCTTAACATAACCTTAACCTTAACACATTAATTATTTTCAAAATCCACTTTTTGATTTCCATTAAGAGCATGAAATTTTCAAAATCCTCCATTCAACTTCATCCTCCATGGAGATCCAAACCTAGTTCTCTTACAAAATATCTAAAAATTTAAAACATAATTCAATTTGAAAAGATTTAAAGTCTAAGTTTAAATATTTAAAACTTAATTTTAAATATTTAACACCTAATTTTAAAGATTTAAAACTTAATTCTATCTAAAAATTTAAAACCTAATCCTATTTAAATATTTAAATTCCTATTCAAATATTTAAAAATTAATTCCATTACAAGAGATCCAAACGTAATTCTGAGTGCATGACAATAATTCCAATGAAGATATCCAAACCTAATTCAGAGTGCATGACAATAATTCCAAGGCACAAGATCCAAACCTAATTTTGATTGCATGACCACATGTAATCAAACTTCAAACCAAAAATTAAATGGTGAAGAAAATGATCAAATTAATGAATATGGTGGTGTCTAATAAAAAAACTTATGAAGAGATCGAAACCTAAAATTAAATGTTCGAGAAAATGATCAAATTAACGTGGTGGCTGATCAATGATCAAATTACAGAAAATCAATATTTAATTTTCTGGGAGAGATGGATGGTGCCACAAGTTGGTAAAGTTGGCTCCACTCACTCCACCAACTGCTAACGGATCCCCATTGGCTCTATGCACTCCACCAGTTGGTAAATAAGGTGAGTTTGAAGGTTCCCCACTCACCCACTAACAACAAGTACATGGTAAAAAGTTGAAGAGATCCCCATAAAAAAACTTAAATGTAAAGTGAATAGTAATTATTATTTTAATCACTTTAATCACATTTTTTAATCATGAATGTACATATTTTGTGATGCAAGGAATTTAATGGTTCAAATCACAACCTTTCATTTAGTCTGATAACTAAGAATATTCAGGGCATATGAAATCATGTCCATTAAAAGTCCATTTATGAATAAAATCTCATTAAATCTGGCCATTTCCAATAAGTATACTGTTATAGCAAGATTTTCCTCACCTCATGCAAACTTGTTCAGAAGGCCTTTTACATTTCCCTATGCAGACTTGAAGTCCCCTTTTGTAGTTCCCAGAGATAAAAAACATATGTTTCCACACATACGCGCACTAACAACTATAAAACATGTGTATACGCAGGTTGCATCACTACAACCCACGTACATCGAGTTTTGTGCTCAAAATTAAAAAAATGGTGCCGGGTTTCCATGTCACGCCATGGGATCCATGATCCTTAACCTTCCATATACTGGAAACATTTTGACTCATCCCTTCAGTTCCATTTGAAGGCTATAAATGGGCCTTATCCAAGTTGTGGAAAAAGAGGAGAATAATTAAACTTTGAGAGCAAAGTTACTCTGGAGAAATTATTCACTCCATATTGAGTCTGCATCCCTTTGTCCTTTTAAGTCTAAACACATTGTTCATCCCCCAAGATCTTCCCTATTTGATGTAGAATCTCATTGTCTCTCTTATATGATCTTGCATTTGGTTGAGGATTGAAGTGGTGGAGGCCCAGCTGGAAGGGACTTAGTTTCTCGGTTCCAAACGTGTCGACACAAAAGTTTGTGATTCGTACACTTCTATTGATTAAATTTTAATAGAAATACTCTTTTATTGTCCAATTAATGTCTTTCAAATATATGAATTGTTATTCCATGGGCGTATTTGTTATGAATATTGATGGATTATGCTATTATATGTGATAACTTTATATATTACCACCATATGCTAGCGTATCAAGTTGTTCTTGACTCTTCTGCCGACCCAGATCATGTTTCCTCATAGATGGATGAGGAGGATATTGTTCTTAAGCCCGTATGGGCCACTTCAACATCTTTCTCACATGAATGCCTCAATGATACTTTACCCTCAGATGAATCAATCATAGAGTTCGTGAATGGTTTTGATAAGACATGGGATGACATGCACCATCACTCTTATTTCCTCCCAGAGCTTGCTAGAACCGAAAAAGATGATTTTAGATCTACCTTGAGTGAGATAGTCAGTCACACCGTAGTTACACTTGATACGCACGGTATTTATGCCAAACGAAATATGGCTAGTATCTCCCCTACCATCATGATCGATATCTCTCGTATTCATGGTAAAGTTGAAAACGTATATATTGGTGTGGATTGTTCACCAGATTAAAATTTGATCTACACAGAGCTCTTCAAATAATTGTTCAATGTAATCACTTGGTCATATGAAGAGATGACAAGAATCAATCCTCGAATTGTCGAACATGAGATTAAAACCTACCTGGATGATAAACCTGTTCGAAAACAACTTAGAGTTGTCAATCCTAGGAAGGCCCCTGCTATTGAGGTACAGCTGGAGAAACTGCTTAATGTTGGCTTCATCTACCCGGTTCCATTTACTGAATGGGTATCCAACCCCATTCATGTGAATAATAAACAAGGAACCATCTATGTATGCATGTATTTTAGAGACCTGAATAAGGTTTGTCCTAATGACAACTTCTTGATGCCCTTCATTGATCAGATTCTGGATGAGTGTGCGGGAAGCGAGGTTTTTTCTTTCATGGATGGATTTTCAAGATACAACCAAATTCATATTAAAGCCAAGGATCAACATAAGATGACATTTATTTTTCCTTGGGGCACATTCACATATCGAAAAATTCCTTTCGGCCTTAAAAATGTTGGAGCAACCTTCTAGCGAGCCATGACCTTCGCTTTTCATGATCTCAAGCATATAGTCAAATCTTACCTTGATGATCTTGATGCTCATTATTGTAAGAGAGTGGATCACTCTACCCACCTTCGGCTAGTTTGGAAATATTCTGCTATTAGTGCATCCGTTTGAACCCTCATAAGTGCATCTTTTGTGTTAGGTCAAGTTGGCTTCTAGGATTCTTAGTCTCTAATACTATGATCATGGTGGATCCTTTAAAGGTTGAGGCAACACTTCAATTTTCTCCCCCGTGCACTATTTGTCAGCTTCAAGGTTTACAGGGGAAATATAACTTTTTGCATCGGTTTATAGTAAACTATGCCAATATTACTAAGGGTTTCATGCCTCTCTTAAAGTAGGACACTCCTTTGTATGGGATGAGCGAGCCCAGGAATCCTTAGATGCTCTGAAGAAAGCCTTGGTATCGACACCTCTGTTGAAGCCCCCAGACTATAGTAGAGATTATTTGATTTATATCATCACGTCTAAAGGGACAATAGGTATGGTTTTGGTTCAAGAGGATGATGAGCTCCGAGAGAACATCGTTTACTATCTTAGTCGAAACTTAGTCAGACCTAAACTCAAGTATTCTCACATTGAGAAGATAGATATGTCTTCCATTCACGCAGTTCAATGATTACGACACTATATATTACTTTGCAAAACTACCATGGTTGCTGATGTCAATCAAATTCAGTACGTCCTTACTAGGCGTATAATAGGGGAAAAAAATAATAAATGGATTGTTATCTTGCAAGAGTTTGATCTTGATTTTGCTTAAGTAAAATACAAGAATTCACTAGTTTTTGTCGAGTTAATATCATACTTCTCTCAGTTAGATGAGGATGTTATTCATGTTGATTCATTTGCAGATGAACATGTTTTCCTTATCGTGTCATCAGACCCTTGGTATGGAGATATTTTGATATACCTTCAAACCTTGAAGTTCCCTCAACATCTTTCGAGAGATGACCGACGGTGTATACGATATCAAGCTAAGAACTACCTTATCTTCGATGACACTTTATATTGTTGAGTTGTAGATAATATCTTGCGCCGTTTCTTGACTCAAGAAGAGGTTGAGTCTTTCCTTAATGACTGTCACAGTGGGGCTTGTGGTGGTCATCTATCCGATCTTGCAACAACCCAAAAGATATTTCGAGTCGGTTATTTTTGGCTGTATATTTTTAAATATTGTGTCAAAATGGTCAAGAAGTGTCACCCCTGCCAGGTATTCACTCGGAATATGCACTCGCATCTATCCCCCCTTCACCTGATCACTACTATCAGTCCCTTCACAAAGTGGGAGGTGGATTTTATGGATTGCAACCTAACTTTGACTGGGGGCCATCAACATATTATTGTGGCCATATAATACTTTAATAAGTGGGTCGAGGACATGTCTACAATTAAATCCTATGGTAAGACTACTTAATTTTTCATTTTCAATCAAATTATAGCCAGGTTCGGAATCCTGAGTGATATTATCATTGATCATGGAAATCACTTTCAGAATGAAATCATGAAAGAATTAGCATCAAAACTGGGGTTTAAACATGGTCACTCTTCCCCTTAATACCCCGAGGAAAATGGACAAGTAGAGGTCATGAACAAGCCTCTCAAGTCCATTTTGTAGAAAAATGTCAACCAAAGAAAATTTGACTGGCATATCATGCTTTACCCTGCACTTTGGGCATAAGGAACCTCAGTTAAAACTTCAACTGGATTTTCTCCTTTCTAGTTAGTACATGGTGTGGAGTCGATACTACCTATTGAATGCGAAATCCCTTCTCTTAGATTGGCATTTAATATCCTCCCTAACACTTCTTATCTCAAACAATGCCTCATACACCTAGAGAGCCTAGATGAGCAACGTCGATGCGTCTATGGCTATCGAAGAAAATATATGACGTGTCAAGGTCTAGTATGATAAGTATTTCTATCCTCGACAATACATTGAGGGTGACTTGGTCCTCTTGTATGACCAAGCCAAAGAACCACTGGTAGAAGGCAAGTTCAACCCCATGTGGCACGATCCTTATATCATGTGACGTGTCTTAGAAAAAGGAGCCTATGACTTAGAATATTATGAAGGGAATATGTTGTCTTAGCCCAGGAATGGGATCTACTTGAAAATTTATTACAATTGAGCCCCAAGATTGGGCGTAAGTCTTTGTATACTAATGTATTTTAGTGTATATATCCTTTTCCCTTTCGTCTTCAGCTTGCTTATCAAGTTTTCCCTTGGTTGGACGATGTCAACGGAGTCTTCGATATAATTAGGATTCGCAAAAGGGGCCAGTCATCATACATGGAACTTGTCTTTCGTCTCTTGGTTTTCTTACTCACCCGACAGTCAACTGGTGTCTTCAGGTGGCATTTTCCTAGGGCCATCAACGAATAATTTGGTCGAATATAGAACCCTTATAGATATTTTATGTGATGTTGTTTCACATGGTATTCATTCTTTATAAGTTCGCCTGGATTCTCAGTTAGTACTATTCCAGTTGAACGATATTTACCGCATGCGAGACCCTACTCTATGTTGAAGGAAAATCTCCTTGCGGACAAGTAGATCACCTCAAAGAGCTATAACCTTAACTCTAAGATAGAAAGCGCTTAACGTGGACACTGACTTCCTTTCAGATCTATACAAACTAATGTATGAGGAGGAAGGAGAACAGGAGTACCTTTATGTTTGATGTTTGTCCCTGCACGCTCCGAGTTGGGCTCCAATATTTCGCTCCTCGATAATCCCTGTAGATAAACAAGGTATGACTACTTCCTACTCTATCAAGATTAGTCTGAAATAGATATATCTACTAAAGAGACAAATTCATGTGAGATTGAACATGAATTAGAAACAAACAGGTCAAGCAAATTATATTAATGAGGACAAAACATTGCTTACAGTCGTAGATGGATTGCAGCAGTTTCGTCAAGTCCTCCTTGCCTACCCATCGCTCAAAATATCCACGATCCGAATGATGATAGCTTCACTGATTTCTCCCTATGATATCATAGGTCTCTTGTTTCCAAATCACCTATGTTCCAACACCACTTATAAGATCATAAGTTTGGTGTGATTCTCCTTTTTCAGTCCTCTTTCACCATTAGAAAGATTGCTTATATAGCCTTGGAGAGGCTTTAACCACTTGAGATATCCTTGGGGAAGTTGAGGATTTACCTCCTTCAGTTGAAGATCTTCCCTAAGATCATGGCTGGACTAGGGATTCGAATCCAACTGCCTTCCAAGAATGAAAGGATCCTTCCCCCATTCATCTCAACAACTTAACTACTGCCTAGAATAGGTAGCTCTCCCTCAAAAGGACCATCAGAGCGTTTCAGCACTCCCTAGTAGGATTTAGGGGGGTGCCAACGCTTTCAAAATCCATAGTGCTCCCTCAAAAGGACCAGAGGAGCTTTATAACGCTCCCAGACAGTGTAAGGGGGAGCGTCGACGCTCCCAAAAGAGGTATATGGGAGCGCTCCCCTCCAAAAACTTAGTTTTTGAGGTGCTTTCAGATGGAAAAAGGTTTGCAAGCCTGCTAACTCATTTCTCCTCTTCCAAATCAAATGTTTGAAGTGTTTCAAGTGTCTTTCTCATGTCATTATAGGCACGACATAGGCATCATGGAAGCATGCTTCCTTGACACTTGCGACACTTGCGACCTTTGTAATGACGACACTTGTGACATTATCAAAGTGAGTATTTTTTATGTGTAACAGATTTCCCCCCAAAGTACGAAGTTAGAAGACATGAACTAATAACTGAAATGCTTTGTAGACTTTCAAGCAAGGGTATAGACGCAGAGAACCTGACAGAAGCTACACACAAACATCCAACAAATATTATGACATGTTTCAAACCCAAGGCAGGCATACCTATGCTTGGGTGATCAAGAATTGCAAGATATGGCTGCCATAAAATACACTGCGGATCCATAATTGTATTGATAAAAAGGTATAGCCACTGAAAATACACTGTGGATCTATACTCCCATGACCTGAACTGATCGTAACCACGAAGAATACACAGTGGATCTACGAAATGATAAGACATAGCCACGACCAATACAAAGTGGATCTATGTAACAGTATATGTGTCATTGTTCAAAAGAAACTCCATTGCAACATGGGCAAAGTACATATCAAAGTGATCACTCAACCCAGCGTCTTCTTACCGATCCCAATGTAGTACGAATCTAACCATGTGAATAGATGTTCTGATGTTGAACATGGAAAAAACCACTTGATTACTGGTCAATGGTGTAAACCGTTAACAAGCGCGAGGGAGATCACCATTAATGTCAATGATTCCCAAGGTACTCTAGTACATTCCAACGAATGTGAATGGATGAGCTGGATTCGAACATCCATCGAATCATCCGATCAGAGATCGATGATGTAAACCCACTGTCGAATGTGAGGAGTCCTGCCATTGAGGCATGTAGGTCCCAAAGTACTAACTTGTTTCTAAGTCTAGTACCTGGATAATGTGTTGAAGTCGATAGGAATAGGCTCGTCGAAAGAGGGCCTTGATGTATCCCCCATCAACAACATGAAACAGACACAGAGATATAATTGGTAGATCAAATGAACATGAACTGACACGGGTATTGAGAGAAGATATTTGTGATGGCTGACTCTCAAGGCGGATACTTCCCTTGAACACTGAGGCACAACAACAGAAACATGAGATGGACCAAAACTTGATGATGTAGTGGATGTTGTGACTTACATCAGGTGACACAAAGGAGTGAAACAAACTCAAAGGATTGGTTCAGTGCAGAGGTTTAGCGGATTATAATGTGTGCAAATGACAAAGTGTCGTGTTCAAGGGCGACTCTAAGAGTTACTTGGTAAATTTCTCAAGAGACTACTTGGCTTGCTTCTTTCCAAATTTTCCCCCATCCAGATAGACGAGTACCTCTTTTTGATTTAATGAGCTTGAGGAGGATAACACATGCTCGATAAAACTCACCTTCGGTAAGTCCCTCTTCCTTTGTTTAACGAACTGGAAGAAGTAAGGGTTCGATCCCGTATGGGCCTGTTGATGTGTGTTTTAGCGAGTCCAAAGATAGAAAACTCGAAGGTTTTTCATGATTATAGAGTCTGGAAAAACACTTAAAAGAAAACTCTCTCAGTTCATTTTTCGTAAAGTAGTCTGACGAGACCGAAAAAGAGATAAACTATCGCTCAATAGACGTTTTCTTCAAATACTTTAACGAGTGTGAAAAGAACAAGGTTTCTCAGTAATCTTTTCATGTTTAGAGAGTCTGAAAAGGACTTAAAGATGACTCCAATTTTGTCCTTTTTCATAATGTTAGTCTCGCGAGGCCGAAAAAGAGATAAATTATCACTCGAAATACGCCCTTTCAAACCATTAAATGAGTGGGAAAGGAAGCAAGGTCACTCGGCAATCTTTTCATGTTTAGAGAGTCTGAAAAGATCTTAAAGGAGACTCCAGGGGGTTCCTTTTTTGTGTATCCATACAGGTCCGAAAAAGAGATAAAATTCTACCCGGATGCATTCTCATGTATTTACGAGCACGAGAAAGAACAAAGACTAAGATCGGTATGCCCCCAGCATGAAATCTAGTGGCTTAACTCCAGAATGATCAGCAAAGGCTGGAGACATGCCCTCCAAGCTTCGATTCATTCACTGGCTTAGATGTCGTCGCCAAATTCTCTAGTAAATGAGAAAAAGGAGAAGGGTGGATGAAAATAAGGTTCAAGAGAGGTGACTATTTCATTTTTTAATGAGCTTGACACAAGAAAAGAACTATGCTCAGGACCTCTATTTCATTTTTTAACGAGCTTGCCACAGAGAAGAGAAACTATGCTCGTGGTTTCGTCTAGATCATGGCTTCCAAGAGGATAATACTCTGGAAGGGTACCATGTCAAAGGAGAAAACGTGGTCATGTCCTCCAAGAGATCTTCGCTGGATGGAAGATAATCACTTGATAAGGAACACATGTCAAGGGCTACGGTAGGAGTAAGGAGATCAGGCTCCAATAATCCTACCGAATAAATCACCATGTCAACTACCAGATCCAAATCATTGCAAGTTGAGGTCATTGGATACAACGCCACATAATTGACATGCGGTGGGGGCGATACTGTCTACATATAAGAACTACTTAGGGAGGTAACCCAGTCGGGGCCGATGAATGAAAGTTGATCAATAGTCACAATTCTTCCATCGTGAGGGAAAGATATCACACAGAAAAGGGTGGATACAAGAGCTTTCATAGCATAGACATAATCTTGACCAAGGAGTAAAACGAAATCCAAGGGGTCTTGGACTACCATGACATCAATAAAGACAGTTTTCCCTCCCAAAGTTATAGGAAACTGAGGAAGGATCCCTAAAGGTTGACTAGTTATTCTGTTAAAAGCTAACAGAGTCTGTGTAACTGGTACAAGTTGCAGACAACCCAAAGCGTACCAAGCAACAGAAGACAAAATACTAACGGACGCACCTCCATCTATCAGCGTTTGAGGAACATCCCGACCACAAACCTGTATTGTAATCTGGAAAGGAATGTGAGAGGGAAGACGAGGTCCAATTAGCACACCCCAATCAAAAGGGATGGCTTCAGTACTTGGAGGGGGTTTCACAGGAGAAGGAGGAATGCCCCCTGACACGGTAGAGTCTGTATTAACGAGAAAAACATGGGTAGTATCGGGTTTACTCTCTAGAAGGGGAGTAGGATTGACCGATTATTGGATCGAATCAACCAATGGTGGACTTGGATAGACCACTCTAACACTCTTAAGAGGAAGAGTGGGACTAACCGAGGAAGGGACTAGATCAGTCACTTTAACATTCCTCAATGGAGGAATGGGATTGACCGATGGCGAAACTGGATCAACCACTTTGGCACTCTTCAGAGGAAGAGTGGGACTGACCGAGGAAGGGACTGGATCAGTCACTTTGACATTCCGCAATGGAGGAATGGGATCGACCGATGGAGAAACTAGATCGACCACTTGGGTTTCATTCTCCAAGGGAAGAATGGGGTCGACGGGTGGAAATGGATCAACCGCTTTGGTGTCACTCTCTAACGGGAGAGTGGGATCGACCGAGGATGAAAATAGATCGACCACTTTGGTGTCTCTCTTTTGATGAAGAGCAGGGCTGATCGATGATGGAACTGGATCAACTACTCGGGTTCGTGGTTCCATTGAGCAGGAAACTATATTGACCACTTGATCAACCGGACTGACCGGGGATGGAACCGGATTGACCAGTCCATCAACCAATGATGGGTCAGAGAAAATCTTACGATAACATTTTGGAAGTTGAAGTTTTTCCAAAAGAGAAGAAGCCTCGTCCATGCGAGGACAAAGGTGAGAGTAATGATTAGCTTTACATAACATGCAAGGGAACTTGACAGTTTTCTTCTTCTTACCAACCTAAACATCACTAGTTGACGAGGTATCATCGACATGACCGACAGAGGCCAATGACGTGGAGGACCACTTTTCTAAGACCTGGGTAAGACCAGGGAAATCCCTCAGAAAGTGGTCACCCTTACAAAGGTTGCAAGGGAATTTGGGTTTTGGATTCTTCATTTTAATCTTGTTGACCTCATCAACACTCCCAGTACTATTAATAGTAACTGGTTTCTTAGATCCAACATCTGATGTTGTTGGGGCCTTCATCCTTTTCGAGTTCTTCTTCTTCTTCTCTTTCTGTTTCTTCTTCTTCTGATCAACCTGGCTACTTGCTTTAGAGATTTCACTAGGCGAAGAAGGAGAAATGGAAGGAGACTTAATGGGAAAAGAAGGTGAAAAGTCGGCGTGAGGTTGATGTGTGGGTGGCGTATTGACATCAAAAGTATCAGGTGCAACTGAAACATTGGGAGGATTCGGGATCACCAGAGTGGGGAACAACCAAACTGGTAATCCAATAGTGAGTCCTGGAAGACTCAGTGTGGCAACATATGGAGGACTAAAGTTTCCAAATGAAGGAAAGATATAAGGTTCCCCAGGAGAAGGGGTTCCTCCATTGGTACTCCCAGGGTTCGATGCTATTAACACTGACTCGACCTAAGGTCCACTAAGCAAAACAAACAACACATGCTATGAATCTGAGAAGCAATCAATCAAACAAACCTTCCTATGATGAAACCAATAGTTGGTGATGAAATCCAACGTCGCAAGATCAAAATAGGAAGGCGCGGGGATAGAGCGGGTGGATCAATTACATTGGCGCCCTGCTTAACGGACTTACACCTTGGTGCAAGATTCAACCCTGTACTTGTGGATTTACCCACCAAGGACCCTGAGTGAGTTTGACCAACGTCTGTTCCAGGTACACTGAGACTTCCATTCATTGTCACCTTGTGTGAGACCCTAAATATTGTGGCTACTAAGGTCACCAACTCGTAGTCAGCCCCTGGGCGGGTACAGTCGACAACCCAGTCAGAACGTATGGGCAGGATAAAAGGTCCGAAATCAACTTGAAATGCTCCCACACATAATCGTGGGTATACCTTCCAGTGACCCCCAATATACGATCCGACCACTACAAACAGTTGGGCCACGGAGGGATAATCTCTGTAACTCACCTAAATGTGACCTCGTGTGTAACCCCTATGTGAGAGGGGGATCCCAGCAAGACAATACGACAATTGGATTTGACTCTCCCTACCGCAAGATACTAAGTTTGTTCAATAGCTTTGGAAAGTTATCCTTTCAACCTATTCCAAAGCCCTACACCTTAAACTAATGTAGGTTTTCTAACAAAGATGTAAAAAGTCTGATAAATTTTAGTTAAGTGTTGATTTTAATGGCTTTTGTTTACTCAAAGGGTGTCCGAAAGTGAAACTGATGGAATGATGACTCAATTCCCAAAAATATGCATGAAATATGATAAGAAATCATTTGTTTTCAATGAATACCTATTTAAGGGAAAGAGGAAGAGTCGTTTTCACTATCAAACACTTGATAAGGAATGCCCTCAATCACTTTTGTTCTCAATCAAATCCAATATGATGCTACAACATTTCAGAAATGAAAACTAATCATTAAGATGTACTTTTGTCATTTTCATGCGAATGATGATCAATTCAATGAAAAACTTGTCCTGCCAACTACCCTTTCAGATCAAGGAGATTCAGACAAGAAAACGCAGATTTCGCACCAACAACACACCCTTTTGCAATCAAACAAGAGAAAGAAAATCAAAAAAGCAAAAGGAAGGAGAAATATATTGAATCAGGTGACCTCAAAGAACCAAATGAGAAGAGTTACAAACTTCAAATGTCCTTCACTAGAGTTTTCACTCAGTCGGATAGGAGAGAAGAAAGCAAGGGATCGATTTCAATCTCTCAACAACAAAAACTCAAAAATAATGAAGAAGGTAATAAAATATGAACAATAAGGTGTTTACTTCTCAAGATGAAGGATTTCAGAGGTCAAGGGAAGAAGCATTGAATCTCAAAGCAGCTCATCAAGTAAGAAAAAACAGGGTTTGGACTTCAAAAATGCAATTTTTTGAAGGGATTTTGTGAAAACAGGGGCTGACACTCTGGTGTAAGGGACACTAAGGTGTTATAAATATTTTTCCAACACTCTAAGGGAGCGTTGGTGCACTGCTAACAAGGAAAGGGAGCGTTGGTGCCCAAAAACTCACAAAAATGTCCAAAAAACCTTAAAATTCAGTCAAATTTTGACAAACAAGCTGAGTGTGATGGGGTAAAGAGCCAATCAGAAAATACAATCAGATCTGAAGGGGTGAACAAGGCCTAAGAACACAAAGGGTAAGACAAGGCCTATGAGGAAAAAAAAAACTAAGAAAGTTTTGATTCGTTCCCCAGTGAAGTCGCTAGTTTCTGTTGAAGGAAAATCTCCCTGCGGACAGGTAGATCGCCTCGAAGAGCTAGACTCTCAACTCTAAGACGGAAAGTTCTTAATGTGGACACTAACTTCCTTTCATATCTATACAAACTAGTGTATGAGGAGGAAGGACAACATAAGTACCTTTATGTCTGACGTTTGTCCTTGCACGCTCCAAGTTGAGCTCCAATCTTTCGCTCCTCGATAAGCCCTGTAGACAAACAAGGTACGACTACTTCCTACTCTATCAATATTAGTCTGAAATAGATATATATACTAAAGAGACAAATTCATGTGATATTGAACACGAATTAGAAATAAATAGGCCAAGCAAATTATATTAATGAGGACAAAACATTGCTTACAGCCGTAGATGGATTGCAGCAGTTTCGTCAAGTCCTCCTTACCTACCCCTTGCTCAAAAGATCCACGATCCGAATGATGATAGCTTTACTGATTTCTCCCTATGATATCATAGGTATCTTATTTCCAAATCACCTCTGTTCCAGCACCACTTATAAGATCATAAGTTTGGTGTGATTCTCCTTTTGCAGTCCTCTTTCACCATTAGAAAGCTTGCTTATATAGCCTTGGAGAGGCTTTAACCACTTGAGATATACTTGGGGAAGTTGAGGATTTACCTCCTTCAGTTGAGGATCTTCCCTAAGATCATGGTTGGACTATGGATTCGAATCCAACTTCCTTCCAAGAATGAAAGGATCCTTCCCCCCTTCATCTCAACAACTTAACTACTGCCCAGAATAGGTAGTGCTCCCTCAAAAGGACCATCGGAGCACTGTAGCGCTCCCTAGTAGGCTTTAGGGGGGTGCCATCACTTTCAAATCCATAGCGCTCCCTCAAAAGGGCCAGAGGAGATTTATAACGCTCCCATATAGTGTAAGGGGGAGCATCGGTGCTCCCAGAAGAGGTATAGGGGAGCGCTCCCCTCCAAAAACCCAATTTTTGAGGTGCTTTCAGATGGAAAAAGGTTTGCAAGACTGCTAACTCATTTCTCCGAGTCTTCCAAATCAAATGTTTGAGGTGTTTCAAGTGTCTTTCTCATGTCGTTATAGGCACGACATAGGCATCATGGCAGCATGCTTCCTTGACACTTGTGACACTTGTGAGAAAAATGCGACACTTGCGACCTTTGTAATGACGACACTTGCGACACTATCAAAGTGAGTATTTTTTAGTTGTAACACTCTACTTCGATGATTCCTATGGGTGCAAATTTTGGAACGACATTTTGATTTTATTACTTATCATCACATACCTAGAAGTTCTAATTATGTATCTGATGCATATGCTAATTATTTTTTATATTGGCATTTTTCACATAAATAAAGCAAAGAAAACACATTCACTAATGTACACATTGTAATATAAGTAAAGATGAGGAACAATGTTTTTTATATTTCATCTCTCAAAAATATGGTGTTATAGTACAAAATTAGGGCTTACACCCTCAAAATACATATACGATCAATCAATACAATAACCTTGAAATCTATGCATGTGGCATCGAATATGTGTCATGATAGCATAGTACAAAGTTTGTGAGACACCAAAAGAGTTGCACCCAAGAATGGGTCACATATACCACCTGTCCTTGCATCACCTCTGGCATATCCTCTACCTGAACCATCGAATTTTTTTTCATCAAATGAGACAGGTTTCCCTACATGTTTTGAATCACTCTATCAGCGTCTCATCCAGCTATATCATGCCCTTGATGCCTCTATCAGTGTCATGGGAGTCCATCTAATCGTCGTGGACCCACATCTTCATAACATACATGTTTTAATTAGTACTTGACATCATCCAAAAAAAAAATTGTTTTTTGTTACAAAAAAAAATAAAAATGAAATATTAAAAAAAAAAATCATACCTATATCCCCGTAGGAGGAACCCTATGGTAATGGAATGTCTAGATCTCCTCTAAAGTCAATTCCTGCATATGTTTGTTTTTCCAGATCTATCACCTGTCGATGCCACCAGAATAAAAACTTGTCGTTGTAGGGTGTTGGTACCCTACCAGCTCCCAACTGCCTCATCACTTTAGTCCATTGTGCCATGATTGGATCGCAAAGTCCATGAAGAACAATCTCAACTCTAGGGCCCAATATCGGAACCCGCTCAAAGAAAAAACCACATAGGATAGATGAAAACCCGAAGTTCCTCTTTCTACCTTGTTTGCAGTTGGTTAGCTGGCTCTTCATGTTGGCCAGCAGTGAGGTGCACCAGTCGTAAACCATGTATCGCAAGCACTCCACCGAGTAGAACATAATTGGCCTTGATGCCTAGTGTAATGAGGCCGACCCTGTGATCCATTTCAACACCATGACAATGATCTTGAGACTCAAATTGTTGATTCTTCTTATCAGGATTTTGATCCCTACCTTCTCGGTCCATGCAACATAATGAGTGGCTATTTAGTCCTCTATTTTCATGTCACTCCCAGCTCCCTAGGCTTTGAGGTTCACCACCTCACTCCGATGTGAAAATCCTATCAGAAAGTATATGTCCTCGACTTCAATCCTCAATGGTTTCCCATCGAGGTTGAAGGCCTCTATATCTGGATACCAATAGTTCATCCACATCTGGAGCAGTCTCACTTGAGCCCTCATGCATTTTAGAGCCGAAAATTTATATATCCCACATATTATTAATGCAATTTGGGCCTGTGGATCTCTCTCCACTACAACATCAACCTCTTCATATTCTCTTTCTCTCCACTCTGGCACCATCATGCAAGTCTAAAATCAAGTTTTTAGTCAACATCCTTTAAAAAATTCAACTCACGGACTTGTACACGAGCTACATCTTACACAGACACGTATAAGGCTATATATATGCAGTTTATTTTGATAACAGTCGTGTATAGGGATACGTATATGTGACCCGATGCATTACAGCCCGCGTACACCCTAGTTTCTAATTTATGCCTTAAAATACTCTAAAATTGAAGCATAAATGAAAATTTTAAACCAATAGAAATGAAGAGAAGAGAAAGAAGAATTACTTGGCCTGGACAATTGCCAACTCCATCACTCGTAGCTCCCGCAAATCCGCAGTTGAAACTCGAGGGAAATTTGATCCAAAATGCACTATTTGGGTAAAAAATACAAATGGTATAGTAAATTGGTTATCTTTTACTATTTATAGAAAAACTTTACCCACTTTACATAGTTTTTACTAATATTTTGGCTTAATGGACTAATAATGCAGTGGATGGAGTTGGTTTTGGTGGTTTTTTCTAGGGATTCTTGCGGTTTATAGCGTCATGTCATTGGTTTGTAACTTCAGAAGGTATTTTTGTTGAATAGCATATATGATAGTTCATCACTCCATTTTTCCCACTTTCATTTCCCTATAACTTCAATTTGTATTCCTTAGGTACGAATTCATTTATTAGTGACACAGATCCTTCTTTCTACAATTAGAAGTGTCATTAGTGAATGGTAGAGACTTACCAAACATGAGTTCCCTAGTTAGAACCTTTGTGTCCTTCGGTGCCCATGTAGAGATTTTGTCCATAGGATCGAAAGTCCCTTATAGATAATATATGACTTTTCATTCAAACCTTATTTCTTACTCATAAGCATGTTGACCTATACCCAGGGGGGACTCCCAACGATTCTGGTTTAATCTCTTTTTTGATTCTCTCAAAAAATGAAAAAATTACCAAGTGAATTTGTCTCTTTCACACTCATAAATTGGATTTGAAAGGACATCTATTTGGTGTAAGTTTAACCCTTTTTAAAAAAAAGTAGACTAAATTTATGAAAAAGGACATTCTTTGGCATTAAGTTGTAATTTCATCTCATTCTCTCACTTGCAGTATTGAGCCTATTGTCAATTCTCGCTTTCGCATAATAAGGCTATCATCTCAACAGTTTGGATCATCAACCAAGCAAATCCTTGTTTATATCCTTTGCATCTTGACACCCTACACTCTAAGAGGAAACATTCCCCCGAGTTTCCATATCTTGCATGCACCTCCTTGCATTGAGCATAGGTATGTTCCACTGTTGGAACTAGTTTCTTTCTCGCGACACTTGTTTCCTCCTCTGTATCATAACATTCACTTGACTATGAAAAAACAAAAAAATATGGGTGAGAAAAGAGTATTACCTTATGTTGGCAGCAGTCGTGTCACCTTTGAACATAGCATAAACTTTTGATTCCACTTGTCATCAAAATTTTGGGTTTAGCATGACCTTATGAATCTGAGCTCATTACTTAGATTTACTCCCCCGACTGGTTACTCTTCCATTCCCTATGAAGAGTTTGATTGGTGTATCCTACATCACAAAGTTGCATCATTGATTCTATGCTACCAGAGTCATTCATATGTCTCATACTCTTGTTAAAAGGATGTCCATCAGCCTATCTCTGCCATTTCTCAGAACTCTTGACTTTGTCGTCCATACCCTCAATGTGTCTCATAGTTACATGAAACTGTAATTCCTATTGTGCACCCTGGTCCTACTTTCCTTATGGGTAGGTAACTTTGAACCCAACATTTGACATCCCCTCATTGGTCACTGACTCGGGGGTTTCCCTTATGTTCGACGACAATAAATCTATTCACACATTGGGATTCATGCAATGTCTTTTATGCCATTAGCCTTATTGGTGGTTTCCTCGACTTTGTTGACTATTTTCCTCATTGGTTTCTTTTCAGAGGGTATTTTTCATGCACTGCTTGCATTTGGTGCATGCAGAAGATGCACAGGGTCATTGGTTCATGAACATGTTCTTCGTCTGAGTTCCTCCAAATCATCAAGCTCCTTCTTTATACCTCGTTTTGAACAATGAGATGTTTCTTAAAGATCTCCTTTTAGTGGGTCTCATTCCATGGACTTCAACCCATCTATTCTGGAAATGAGACCTAGAGTCATATGAGTACCTAGAAGCTTGCAGTCATCAGTGGCAAGTTCTCTCGCCATCGACAGTTGGGAATACATCAATGTATCATGATCGATGGATTCTTCAATTGTTCGACCTCAATACCTTTATTCACACTTGTAATAATGTACTCAGTGCCTTGATAGATACTTTCATTATCGGTAGGTTGTCTCGCATTTGTTAACGGTATACCTTAATGACCAGTAATCAAATGAAGTCTCATTGTGTTCGAACTCAACTCCTTTATTCACACAATGTAGACTTTCACCTTTGGTGGATCATGTACAAGACTTGAAGACATCAGTTCATAGTCGCAACTTTCCTAAGTTGTTGCTATCATTCATTGGACCAGTACCTATATGAATTCAGTGATCATCAGAGAACAGATTGTACTCCATTGTATACAGATATCTTCAAATTGATTTTGAGACTGGCTTTCATTGGGCCTTGTTCGTGACTATGAAATCCTATGGCATGTATCTACTTTTGTATTGTCTATTCATAGTCATGAATAGATGTTTGGTATATTTCCACATGGATGTGCAGTGTAATTCAAATTGGAAGCCATGTGCAAAAAGTCATTATGGATTGTAATATTCTTATGAGAAACTAGTTTGTCCAGCTGAGTCTCCATTAATCCACTTCTGGGAATTATAATTTATTCCAGTCATCGCACATACTCTTATGACCTCACATATTATGGGGCATCTAAGATAATCCTAATTCTAGTATAAATTTTAACTTTAACATAACCTTAACCTTAACCTTAACCTAACTTTAGATGATTTTAATCACTTTAATGCTACATTAATTATTTTTATTTTCAGATGCCTAATAATTAAATGCATTTGAAAATAATTAATATATCATTAAAATTAAAATGATTAAAATTATCTAAAATTATATTAAGATTAAGATTTATGCCAGAATTAAGATTATATTAAAATAAAATTAGGGTTTGCAAATTAAATACCTTTTGACATTCATCAACCAAGATTATGTGATTGTACTATTATTAACTTACAACAATTATTACTTCCACCTAAACCAATCTATGTACATCAAAGTGTACTAAAACCTTACTAAATTTTGAGTTTTTTAATTGATATTTTTTTTAAATTCAACAATTTAAAATTAAACAAAAATATAGCTGTTATGAAAATATAAGCTTACCATGACCACTAACCTTGAGCCATGTACATACATATATTTATTCCCATCCCTTATTAGAAAAGTCACTAAAAACACAACACTTACGAAGACTATATATACAAGTAGCCAAACAATTTTGATAGACTAAGCTAATTTTAAATATTAGCATAAATTTATGTTAACTTCAAATTTATTAGATAAAAAAAAATCAAATTACAATAACGTGGATCTTTCCACCAGGATTGCAAAGCTTCTAGGTTTTTTTATATATAGATTTAAAAAATCAAATTACAATAACGTGGATCTTTCCACTAGGATTGCAAAGCTTCTAGTTTCTTTTATATATATATAGATTGTATGTAGTTTATTTTAATATATATATATATATATATATTATATATAGATTTAAAAAATCAAATTACAATAACGTGGATCTTTCCACTAGGATTGCAAAGCTTCTAGTTTCTTTTATATATATATATATATAGATTGTATGTAGTTTCTTTTACCATAACTATATATATATATATATATAGATATAGATATATTTATATATTTATTTATTTATTGTAGTTTTTTTTATCATAACAATCTATAATAATAATAATAATAATAATAATCTATTTTTAAGGTCACGGCCAAGCCAGTACACCAAATTGGTGTATGAGACCCCCTTGTTTGTGGGACAAGG
>JZKD02S0378367.1:0-24490 GCA_000966675.3 Picea glauca | reverse complement strand
GACCCCCCGCCAGTACACCAAATTGGTGTATGAGACCCCCTTGTTTGTGGGACAAGGGACCCCCCTCCGCCTAGCGATTTGACTGGTAAAGTCTACGAAGGTATACATACCCTACCTCTTTGGATTTGAACCTGTGACCTCTTAAGAGGAAACACATGTTCTTAACCAATATATATATATATATATATATATATAGATATAGATATAGATATAGATATAGATATAGATATAGATATAGATATAGATATAGATATAGATATATATATATATTGGTTGTTAGAGTAAATAAAATAAGTAGATGCAAGTATTTTTTTAAGTGGGTTAACAATAACAATCATATTACAGTAATGTGGATCTTCCCACCAGGATTGTAGGGCATCTCGTTTCTTTTAGCCTAACAAAGAAATATATATTGGTTTTTTTATTTTTTGGCGAGCTGTTTATAAGTTGGCGGTAACATTATTTTTAAGCAAGCCCATTCTATACTCTATCAATCCTGGAACTGACCATCTCATAATATTCTACTCAAATGTAACATTCCTTGCTCAATAATGAAAAAAGATATATGCATACCTTACTTGATGCAGGGCGTAGATTATGAATAAAATCACATAGACTGCTTCCAATACAGTGCCTGTCCTATTAACCATAGAGATCTATAGTCCCCCGGGCTTGATTGATCCATAATAGGTCCACTACTCAATGCTCAATAACTTACAGATATAGAGAAGAGAACTTATTAGTGGACTCATTCTTCACTATGTGCCAAAAAATCTTATTTCATTCGATCAAAACATATTGAATAATACTCCCAAAAATCTAAAATATCATTATTTGCAATATGATCCATTCAAAAGTGTGTATATACAATGCAATTTATCTATAATCTCATTATAATATCTGCAAAATTAGATTTAGCCATGGATGCGGGCTCGATGGTAACAGGGGAAACTGCACAATGGCATCCAATTCTACTTGTTTCTCGGCCTTGTTGGAGAAATTAATTTCTCTACCTACCACACCGATGCTTCGACTCCTTTCTAGAGAATTCCTTTCCACCGACACTCCAAATTGTTTCGAGAAATTTCTGGATCTTCCAGATGCTTCCATTTTCTCTATATAAACAAGTTATGTAACCATTTCACTCATTCAGAAATAAAAATATGTTTCACTGTGCACTTTAGAGTGTCCCTTTGCTTCTGCCCACTCATCATGGTATCAGAGCTAGGATAGCATTGAGTTTCACGGAGGGCACATTGCACATTCAACTGCATTGAGTTGTCAGGAGGGCACGCTGTGCATTGAGCTGCAATTCTACATTTACAAAGGAGTCACTGCCAGGAAGGAAGGCTCAAAGTCGTGGCAGAGAGACTAGCCGTCGCTGGAGGAGTTAAAGCTTCCATAGAAAATTTGTAAGGAGGCCAGGAGACCACAAAGAGAGGTGGAGAGCACCTAAAGTCTGTCCGCTGCAGGAGAAAACCGCGTAAGAGAGGGCACATATATCAAGAGGAAGGCTCGGGCAAGTGAGGCATGTCATAAGGAGAGGAACCTAGAAATTGTTGCGATAAGGAGTTGCAGGTCGCAGACTAGTTGAGAAGAAGCAGCCTCCATTATTTTTTTTTCAAAACTGTGGTTGTATCAGGATGCAATTAAGTGGAACCAGGTTTTATTTTCCTCATAAAAGTGTTTTTAAATTGCCGAAATTTGAGATAGTGTGAAAATTCTAGGTTATTACAATCTTAATGGGAGCATTAAATGAGAAGTAATACTTTTTCATCTAGCACTAGAGAAAGAATTTTGTGCTTACTTGATTAAATATAAAAAAAAATCAAGGAGCTGGGAAGGAAGAATATTTGTGCACAAGAAATCTAATCCATGTCTATCTTCTGCTGAATGTTTTTTTGGAGGCTTGATTTTTTTAAAGAAATGGCATCGAGAATGTATCAACAATTTATAATTCCAACATTTTCTGGGAAAATTTATGATAATTGGGCATTTAGAATAAAATTAACATTTGACTCATATGAGCTAACATATATAGTAATGAATGGCTATATTGAACCACAAGATGAGTCTGTTTTGAGTGTTGATGAAAAGAAAAAGCTTGATGAAAATAAGCAAAAGAGTAAAAGGGCTTTGCAGATAATTGGACAAGCGTTGGACGATTTGGTTGTTGGAAGGATTAAACCAGCCACTACAGCCAAGCAAGCATGGGACATTCTAGAGACAACATCTCAAGGCACTAGAAAGGTAAAAATTGCCAAACTTCAAGCACTTAGAAGGGAATTTGAAAACTTGCAAATGAAAGATTTTGATTCAATAGATTAGTTTACATATCGTGTTACAGAGTTGGTTAATAAAAAAAGGCAAAATGGTGATGAACTAGTAGATCAGAAGGTTGTATAAAAGGTTTTTAGAAGTTTGCCTAGAAAATTTGATGCAATAGTTGTGGTAATTGAAGAATCTAAATATTTGACTAAATATTCTATGGATGATTTGGTTGGCTCCTTGAAAAATTATGAAGACGGGTTGAACAGGAATGACAATACCTCATTGGAGAATGCATTAAAAACACAAATGACATTTGGCAGAGGCAGAGGAAGAGGAAGAGGAAATCCAGGATTCAGAGGAAGAAATCATTTTCAAAGAGAAGAAAGAAAGAGTCAAGACCCAAGAGGAAGAAGAAATCAAAGTTTCAACTCAAGGGAAAGCAATCACAATCAAACATCACAAAGGTATGACAAATCAAAGATTCAATGTTATTACTACAAGAAGTATGGTCACTTTGCAAATGAATGCCAAAAGAGACAAGAAGATATGAGAAAGCAGAATGCACATTTCTCTGAGAGTAGTTCTGAGACAATGTTTATTACATGTGATGTAGCTCAAGAAAATGCAAGTAACATTTGGTTTCTTGATAGTGGTTGTAGTAACCATATGACTCGAAATAAAGGGTTGTTTGAGGATTTGAATACATCAGTTAAAGCACAAATTAAATTGGGCAATGATAATATTGTAGAAGTCACGGGAAAAGGTGCAATCAATGTAATAACAAATAGAGGAAAAAAAACCATTCCTGATGTTTATTTTGTGCCTAGTTTGAAGCATAATCTCATAAGTGTGGGACAACTTACTCAAAAGGGTTATAGAGTTTCTTTTGAGAATAATGTATGCATTATATTTGATATTTCTCCTAGTAAAATGGTGATTGCAAAGATTAAAATGACAGACAATAGAATGTTCCCACTTCATATGAAAAGTGCAATGATGGAGAATATTGGAGCAAGTTTCAAGCAATCAAGTCAAGATCAAGCATGGATATGGCACTTGAGGTATGGCCATCTAAATTTTAAAGGATTTTGTTTGTTGCAAAGAAATGAAATGGTAAGAGGCTTACCACCTATTCAAGAACCAATAAGTTCATGTGAAAGTTGTATTTTGGGCAAACAACATAGGAAAAGCTTTCCAAAAGAGAAGTCATATAGAGCTTGGGCACCTTTAGAAATTGTGCATACAGATTTATGTGGTCCAATGCAGACACCTTCATTAGGGGGGAGCATATACTTTCTAACATTCATTGATGATTATAGTCGAAAAACATGGGTTTATTTCCTTAAACACAAATCTGAAACATTTAACAAGTTTAAGGGATTCAAGGCATTGGTTGAGAAACAAAGTGGTCTATACATTAAGATATTGAGATCAGATAGAGGAGGAGAATACAAGTCAAATGAGTTTTTGGAGTATTGCAGGTATCATGAAATAAATAAGAAGTTCACTACAAGCTATACACCTCAACAGAATGGTGTTGCAGAACAGAAGAATCGTACAATAATGGAGATGGAAAGAAGCATGTTGAAAGGAAAAAATCTATCTAATGAATATTGGGCTGAAGCAGTAGCTTGTGCATTTTATATATTGAACAGAAGTCCAACAAAGATTGTGAGGGGCATGGTTCCTCAAGAAGCATGGAGTGGTAAGCATCATAGTGTTTCTCATTTTAGAGTATTTGGTTGCATTGCATATGCACATGTTCCTAAACAAACAGGGAGTAAATTGGATGATAAAAGTGAAAAATGCATTTTCATTGGTTATGATGAACAATCTAAGGCATATAAGTTGTTTAATCCTATAACCAAGAAATTCATTATAATTAGAGATGTTATATTCAAAGAGGAAGAATATTGGGATGGCAAGACAATTATAGGTACAAGAATACCATATGAAGAACAAGGAAAAAAAGTTGAAGGAGAAAAATCAAATGAGCAAGGAGGAATACCATCAACAATTACAAAAGAAGAAAACTCACAAAGGCAAGTTGAGCAAGGAGAAACATCAAGTCCACAAGTAAGTTATGACTCAAATCCTACACTTGAATCATTAAGTCCAAGTTTAAGAGGCAAAAATACTAGAAGCTTGCAAGAAATATATGATCAAAGAGATCAGATAGATTTGCAATCCATTTTTTCTCTATTTACTCAAGATACTATATACTTTGAAGATGAAATTAAGGAAGAACATCGGATTAATGCAATGAATGAAGAAATGGAGTCTATTAAGAAAAATGATACATGGGATTTAGTTGATTTACCTAAGGAAAAATAATGCATAGGTGTGAAATGGGTGTATAAAACTAAATATAAGGAAAATGGAGAAGTTGACAAACATAAGGCAATATTAGTAGCTAAAGGATTTGCACAAGAATATGGAGTTGATTACAATGAAACATTTGCACCCGTAGCAAGACTTGACACAATTAGGATGGTACTAGCTATTGCAGCTCAACATAATTGGAAAGTTTATCAAATGGATGTCAAATTAGCCTTCTTGAATGGATATTTAGAAGAAGAAGTCTATGTGCAGCAACCACCAGGGTATGAAGTAAAAGGTCAAGAAGACAAGGTTTATAGGTTGAAGAAGGCTCTTTATGGATTGAAGCAAGCACCAAGGGCTTGGTATAGCAGGATAGATTCATACATGATAAAAAATGAATTCATAAGAAGCACTAGTGAGCCTACACTAGACACCAAAGTCAATGAACATGGTCAGATCTTGATTCTTTGCCTATATGTTGATGATTTGATCTATACAGGTAATCTCTCTATTGATATGTTTAAATCACCAATGAAGAAGGAATTTGAGATGACAAACTTAGGGTTAATGAACTATTTTCTTGGCATTGAAGTCACACAAAATGATAAAGGCATTTTCATCTGTCAAAGTAAATATGCAAAAGATGTCTTAAAAAGGTTTAGAATGATAAACTGCAGTCCAGTTTCTACACCTGTGGCAATTGGCACAAAACTAAGTAGAGAACAAAATGAGATGGATTTTGATTGAACCATACTCAGAAAATTGGTTGGAAGTTTGATGTATCTGACAACGACTAGGCCATATATAATGTATGGAGTCAATTTGATTTCTAGATTCATGGACACGCCAAAGAATTCACATTGGCAAGAAAGAAAAAGGTTATTAAGATACATTGCAGGGACTATGAATCATGACATTCTGTATGCCACTTCAAATAATCTACAGTTGGTTGGATACACAGATAGTGATTTTGCAGGAAGCATTGATGACAGAAAGAGCACATCTGGATATACATTTCATCTTGGAACAAGAGTTGTGGCATGGGCATCAAAGAAGCAACCAATAGTGACAATCTCATCAACAGAAGCAGAGTATGTAGCAGGTACATTAGTAGCATGTCAATCAGTTTGGATGCGAAGAATATTGAAGGATCTAATGCATAATCAAAAGGATCCCACTACAATCTATTGTGACAACAATTCTACCATTGCACTATCAAAGAATCATATTTTTCACAAGAGGACTGAGCATATTGACACAAGATATCACTTCATTTGAGAACTTGTCAACAATGGAGAACTCATCCTACAACATTACACATCAAAGGAGCAACTTGCAGACATATTTACAAAGGCTTTAGCATAAGACTTTGAGTATTTAAGAGAAGCATTGGGCATTGTAAATATTGATGTAATTAGTAGTAGAAATTAGGGGGGAGTGTTGGAGAAATCAATTTCTCTACCTACCCACATACCACATCGATGCTTCGACTCCTTTCTAGAGAATTCCTTTCCACTGACACTCCAAATTGTTTTGGGAAAGCTCTGGATCCTCTAGATGCTTCCATTTTCTCTATATATACAAACTATGTAACCATTTCACTCATTTATAAATAAAAATCTATTTCACTGTGCATTTTAGAGTGTTCCTTTGCTTCTGCCCACTCAGACCTCAGCACGATGGTAACTTGAAAGTTTAAAGCACTAAGAGAGATATACCTCTCGTTAATTAAAGCCCGACATCCAATTCTACTTGCTCTTGGCCTCAGCACGATGGTAACCTTCAATGTTAAAGCATTAAGAGAGTTATACATCTGGTTAATTGAAATAAAGCACTAAAAGAGTTATACATCTGGTTAATTGAAATGGACACCTAGCCTGGTTAATTGAAATGCCCACGTGGATCCTGGATCTTCTCATCCACACGGCCACACGCACCCAAAAAGGGTTTTCACCTATGGAATTGATCGGCCATCTATTAGAATTGATTAGCCAAGGAGCGACTGAAAAAAAGGACTGAGAAAACTAAAACTCATCTCAATAAACTGCAGGAGCACGCATCAGTAAAAACTTAGGAGTAAATAAACGACACTTTGTAAAAAACAAAATGCAGTAAAATACCTAAATTTAAATGGAGTAAAACAACTATCAAACATCATTATTATGCTAATCATTTTTTAGTAAAATAATTTTGAATCATTATTGTTATGTTAATCATTTTAATTACTATTTTTAATAATAAATGGACATTTTTTTTTATGCAAGGAAGTTAATGTTTGAAATCATAGCTTTTGATTCTTTAATTTATTGTGACAACTAAAAATATTTAAGCATATGAAATCCTCTCTATTAAAAATTTATCTATAATTAACAGACCATTAATTAAACCCATAAACTTATACCCATTAAAAATAGATACATTTAATTATTTTTTAATTATAAATTATAATTACGCCGTATACCTATTGACAATGGGCACAATTAATTATCTTTTAATCTTATTTAACCTTAAACCCAAATCTGATGGCTATGCATTGAAGATGCTAGCATATTCTTAGTCGTCCTCCAAAATCAATGGATCAGATTTATTGTTCATAACTTTCTTGCATTTATCAAAGCATGAGTTAACATGTTTACTTTTTCACATTTACCTAATCATATTAATAAATTACTATCCAGCCATATAATTGTCACGTTTAATTGATTACCAATAATTAAAATCTATAAAACTTTTTTCATGCCAAATTTGAATTATTACCAGGGACTACTTCATCTTCATTGCCACGGATCCCATGTTCATTGCCACGGATCCCATGTATGTGAATGGTGATGCCACGTTCTGCGTGCATTTATGGAGAGCCGACAGGTGGAGCGCAGAGTCGGCAGGTCAAGAAGGTGAAGAGCGCAGAGCCGCCAGGAAGGTGAAGAGCGCAGAGTCGGATCCGCCACGAAGGTGAAGAGCGCCGCCAGGAAGGTGAAGAGCGCAGAGTCGGATCCGCCAGGAAGGTGAAGAGCCGCCAGGAAGGTGAAGAGCGCAGAGTCGGATCCAGACTTGCCATTGCTTAAATACATTGGTTGTTGGAAATTTTTCATTTACTCTTCCATTAGGGTTCGATTTTGAATGATTGTAAAAAATTAAAAAATTAGGTAAATGTTTACTTTTCATAGCCGATACCTTTCGGCGTTTTCAACCGCGAGTTAGTAGTGGCTGTGCTAGTCCTATGACTAACAATTGAATAGGCCTCATTGCCAAGCATCTCATATTGAACATAAGACAAATCTTCACGCCTTATTACCAAGAATCTCATATTGGGAGAGGCGTTTCATGGTGTGAAGCGTCTGTATTCTATGTCTCGGAGACATAGAATACAAAGGGGCATGGCCAGATGTCCTCTTCCTCTACATCAGTTAGAATGGCGCAGAGAATTTCCACTTCGTGACCAGGTATGGGCTTCGTGGGCTAACTTTGGATGGTGTGCTACAGTGACATTTGCGCTCCCTCTTTATAGTTTCACTTTAATTAATCACAATAGATTATTTCAGTCAAGGGTTTTTCCATATTCAACTATCAAATGTGGCATGTCCAATATAAACCTAACACATCACAGTAGAAAGTAACCATCTCTACATAGAGAGAATTCTCAAGAACTCCCGGGTAAGTAGGGTTAATCCCTATCGTCATTGTATTGCCAAGTAATTGTTTATTCCTTTATAATTTTTCATAACTCAGCTTTATCAGGATATGACGGATATGGACACTCCTAGTTGTTGGTATTTGCACTGGTATGTTATGATTCTTGAACCAAGAAAACAAACTTGAAAAGAATATAGCATTGGAATCCATTAAATTTATTTAACAGTTTTAACTACCCTATTATATAGGGTGGTCACAGGGTGGTCACGGATTTCATAACCTACTTTCATTAGGTATCATGGTCATCCTTTTTTTTTATTTAACCTTGAAATCGATCTATAAAATGCCTAAATTTTAAACCTGATTCTATTGTGTATGAAGCTAGAGTAATCCATCCTAAGAAAAGAATCTTACATAATTTTTCCACACCCCAAGCCCAAATTCCTATTATAATAGGTTATGAGTTGTATTAATGAGATTCAACACCCAAATGTTTGTATCTCTAATGGTTGATATTGATTCAAATGAGTGATCATGTTGTTTTTGAGTAAGAGAATGGCCGAATCAATATATCCAAGGCCTTCACCATAAATGAATATCCATGAGAGACTTGTATCTTGATTCAAATGAGTGATCATGTTGTTTTTGAGTAAGAGAATGGCCGAATCAAACGAATCAATATATCCAAGGCCTTCACCATAAATGAATATCCATGAGAGACTTGTATCTTTGTTGGGCATAAGGTATTAACTATTTCCTTCCATGTAGAATTCAAATAAATGAATATCCATGAGAGACTTGTATCTTTGTTGGGCATAAGGTATTAACTATTTCCTTCCATGCAGAATTCAAATAGAATTCAGAAAACTTAATGTTGAAAATTGACATATAAATTAAAATACTTGTTGTAAAAGTTTCTACATAAGTTTCTACATTCATGCAAAAATTCACTTGTTGCATTGATGTAAAAACTTAATGGGCTTTTTTTCAAGATAACAAACAACCAACATTTTTTATTTACACCATTCATTTACAATATATAATTATTTACACCATATATTTACACAATTCTTTTATAATATATACCATTCTTTTTATTCAAGAGACCCTGCACTTTTATTTATATACAGGGCACTCCTCCCTCGTTTAAGATTCCATCGAGAAGAGCCTTCTTATAGCTATTTTTTATTTTTATTTTATCTGAATTGAATTTGTGATTTTGAAAATTAAAATCAAGTTAAATAAAATAAATATAAAAAATTATTAAATAAAATTAACATTAAAAAGTAAAGTAAAATTAAATTATTTTTATTAAAATTAAAATTAAGATTATTAAATTAAAGTTATTCCTATTAAAATTAGAATTAAAATTGTTCATCTTAGAGTTTTTACCAGCTTGCTGTATTTTATTACCACTACCCTCAGCCTTTTTACCAGCCCTGAGTGGACGCTTTCTGGGCCATGGTAGCTCCAACCTAGTCGCCTATTGGCGTTAATCAGCCACATATTATGTGGCTGCGCTAGTTGTAGCCATTTGCAATAGATGTAAGCCTATCGCAGTTCTATAGGTTTGATTAACAATGATGGGAATATAAATTAATTTTTGTATTATCTTTTCCAACGGGTTTGACGTAGACAGATTCACACAACAAGAGCATTATTGTTTATTTGGTAACAACAGCTTAACATTATTGCAACAACAAAAGCTTAATAAATTAACATGAGCTACTGGTATTTAAAGAGAAGAACGTAGAGAATATGGGGGAGCGATATCTAGAGTTTCGATTTTAAAAATACTAAAACAGCGTCTCGATCGACATATCTGCCGACCGAAATCCCGTTAGCACACTCTATATACCTTTCCTCTTAAAAATAGTAGAGGCGTGTCGACCGACATATATATTATATAACACGTTGATATGCGAAAACTTAATTGTGCAAACTCCAGTATTGGGAACATTCTTTTTAATTTTTATTTTCAGAGCTTTTATTAATCTATATTATGCCACGTTATT
This sequence comes from Picea glauca, assembly GCA_000966675.3. Classification (NCBI taxonomy): domain Eukaryota; kingdom Viridiplantae; phylum Streptophyta; class Pinopsida; order Pinales; family Pinaceae; genus Picea; species Picea glauca. Next base: position 14,249 of record JZKD02S0378367.1, on the reverse strand, counting down.
CTATATTAATCTATATTATGCCACGTTATTCTATATTAATCTATATTATTTTCAGAGCTTTTATTAATTTAAAAGTACAATGCCACGTTATTCTCTGACTTTTCATATTATGCCATATCCATATTACTATTGTTTCATATTAAGGCCGTATCCATATTACTATTGTATATTGTTTCATATTGAGGCCGTAATATAGGAATTGTCGATGGAGCACAAGCGAGAGGATGATTATTGTTTCTGGATTAGGAAGAAGGCTAACAAGAATAACAGAGAAAAACATCAACCAAGACGAGATAGGATGTACGTTATTTGATTTATTACGTTTTCTTGGTTTCGTTTATTATGATTTATGATCTATTATGATATGCAGGTTATTTGATTCATATTACTAATGTAGCAGATCGATTAGATGCATTTGGATTACAATCTAGAGAAAGATTATATTTTCTGACATATTGGGCTGGGAAAATGATTAACAAAGCATAGCATCAACAAGGAGAAGGTAAGATCTTCATCAGCGTATTTAAAATTTTTGTAATTTTGTATTTTTCTAGGTTATCTCATCATTAATAGATGTTATGAAGAATTTTGGTTTTGCATGCATTCCTGCGGACCATTGAAGAGAGAGGGACCATGAACCTGCCTTCAATGATCGGCAGCATGTATGCATTCACTGTCTCTTTAAAATTTCTTGCCCCAGGAAATGAATGCATTCAATATGTACGGCAAGAAATTTTAAACAGTGACTAGGGCATGCACGCGCCCTCTCCCTCTTTCTGTTAAAATTTTTTCCTTTGTTTAAAATTGGATTAGAACAAATTGGAATTAATGTATTATTTATTTTGACTGAATATTAAAGGAGATAATGGATTGTGAAAAAATATCTTGTGCACTTTGATTCAATTGTGCACTTTGATTCAATATCAGATAGATAATCTATCAATATCCGAGCATTGTGAAAGAATATCTTGTGCGCTCCAATGAGTAGGGTTTTGAAAAAATAATGTTATTTATGCTCATTAATTTTTTGTAGATTAAAATCTTAGACATAGTACATGCCACAGTCTCAATTACAAAATTATCGTCCTTCCTATTATGTTCGTTAATGATTTCAATAACCAAATTTTTTCAATACCACAATTTCGTTTATGTATACAATGTTTTTCTATAGGCCAATATGTGTAGATTCAAATCTTAGACATATTACATGCCACAGTTTCAATTCCAAAATTATCCTCCTTCCGATTCTCAGTTTCAATTCCAAAATTATCCTCCTTCCGATTCTCATTTCATGGAATATGTTCGTTAATGATTTCAATAACCAATTTTTTTTAATACAACAATTTGGGTTATGTATACAAAAATAGAGGCAAATATGTATCTAAAATGGAAAACTCATGGAATGATATTGAGACCTCCTTCTTTGATTGAAACACTGCTGGAAGTAGAGCCAACGTTTATACTGGTATTGAAATGGTATTGAGATTTACATATACCATAAACAGAAACACAGAGTAGCGGGACGAGATAGCTCCACAGTATCTCGCACGACAGAGACTGGCTGCATGCGTTTTCCAAATCTTCCTTAGCGGTCTCTATCACCTCGAGTCCTCGTAATGAATTGTTATTTGGGACTGTCTTTTCTCCCGTGAATGTACCATTGTCATCCAGAAGATTTGACGCACAGAAACCCTCCATTTAATTGCAAACAACGATGAATAGATTCAAAAAGATGACCCAGACTGCCTCTGATTGCAAGGAACGATGAATAGATTCATAAATGGACATAATAGATATTTGGTTTTGTTAAGATTTATTAATTAATATTAAAAACTTTAATAGTCCACCATTATCTAATTGCAAGTAATGATGAATAGATTTATAAATTGGCACTTTTAATTAGATTAAGCATTTAATTCCAAGAAAGATTAAGCATTAAGTGACTCATTAAGCATCTTTTAAATAGATTAAGCATTTGGGTAATTAAACTTAAGTAGTTAAGTGATAGATTAATTATGGCAAATGTTATCTAATTTTATATCAATAATTTTAATAATTTTGTAAGATTTATTAATTAATATTAAAAAATATAAAAAGTTCATTTATGAGCTTGGCCAGATTTAATAGGATTTAGTAGTCACAATTAATTAAAGGCTGTGATTTTAATCATTAGCTTTCTTGCATGAAAAAATATGTATGTTCGTCATTAAAAAAGATGATTAAAATGATTAACACTAGCAACAACAATTTTTATGTAAAACGGCGCCATTAATTTAAAAAGGTGGAAAATGGCGTTGATCACGTATATCAACCACTTTTTACATAAATGTAATCTATAAATTAAAGTATTACATTACATTAATGTATAATGTAGTTGATTGATACATTAATAGTGTAATGTATTAATTAATTAATTAATTTATACATTGCAAAAATATTAATAGAGTAATAAAATAATACATTAATAATGTAATGATACATTGATTTGTTGTATTAATGTAATGTATAAACTTGCAACAACCACTTTATAAAAGTGGTTGATATACGCCGATCGGCTTCATTAGTTTGGTGTAACATCCCGCTCTCACACACTCAACGAACTTATTCTTTGAGGACACTTGCTCACAAGTGATCCGGATTTTATGCTATTAAAACTTTTGATTTTGATTATGATGCGTTATGGGTTGATGACATGTTGTTTTACTACATTGACATAGACAAGTGCTATTAACTCGGTTTTACTGAGTGTGCAGGGTTTTGGACCTTGATGATGTAGAGGCATCGATGGAACCCCTTGGACTCCGGATCGAGTCAGGAAGTGTGCCATTGGGGTTTGATTGTTTTACTGTGATATTAGTGCATCTCACTGGATGATATGATATGAATATGTTCTGACATGATTTGTTGATGATGCAAGCTGACGATAGCTTGCCGACTAGACGCACATATGGAATAAAGGGGTCACGCACGACTACCAGAGATGTTGAGGGAGAGGTGTGGACAACAACCCTGCCATAGCCTACTAGCACTACCGTCGTGGCTCGAGCTGTATGTTAACGATTACCTAGTTCGAGAGGACCAACGTTGTCGTGAGAGTAGACTGCGACAGTCGCTCACAATGATTCTAAGGGGCATGCAATAAGGCGGGGGCCTTATTCCTCAGAAGACCTTAGTCTCCCACAAGTTCCCTTGACGGAGTGTTTTTTCGAGGGATTATTGATGTCTACCAAATCAGTCAAGAGGCAAGTGGCACCCTTGGAGCACGTAGTGCATCGTGAAGGGCACGTCGCGCAAAATAACAAATGAGGCGAGTGGCACCCTTGGAGAACCTAGTGCGTCCTAAAGGGCATGTCGCGTTGTTGATGATAGAGGGATGAACCTAGATGGCCCTAAGACAAATAAAATGTTAAGTAATTTTAAAACAATTTCCCTAAGTAAAAGTTACCCAGTACGAAATTTAGGGCCTAAGTCTAAATTACGCTAGTGGTAGAACCTTGTTTTCTAAAAATAATAATAATAATAATAATAATAATAACTTAAATAATAATTTTTGACCTTAGTTAAATCTTGTGGCTTGAAGGGAGTAAGAAATTAAGTTATTCATAAAAATAAAATCTGTGATAATCAATGTTAAAAGGGGAATTAATGGTTATTTATTTATTTATTTGGATAATTTAAAAAATAATAATAAATTGAGAAAAGGGAAAAATGGTTAATTTTCACACTTGCCTTTTTGAGTTCTAAGTAAAAAGGGGAAAGAGGGAAAATCAAAAAAAGGGGAAACTAGGGAAAAGAGGTAACATAAAAAGGGAAAAGGGGAACTTAAGGCAAAAAGCGAAAAGTCAACTTAGGAAAGAATCTACATTTAAGAGTCTTCTAATTTTAAATTGAATTAGCAACTTCATAAAAGGGAAAGCCTTTAAAACATGTAAGGGAATTTGGGGACACCTAGGAGTGATTCTAAGAGTAACTCTAGGTGGGTGAGGGAAATAAAGATAATTACTTAATTAAATAAATAAATTCATGGAGGATTGTAGGGGATGAGGGACACTTGTACGGAGAGGAATTTTTGGGAATTTATTTTTAAAACTTTAATTAAATGAGATTTTAGGAAAGAAAGGAAGTTTGGAACTCTATAAAAGAAAGGGAGGAGAAGAAGTAAGGGGATCTTTTGTTTGCGTAACATTACGCTGTAGAAATATTGACTTGACTGATTTACCTGTGGGAGTTGGGATACCCAGCTCAGAGAGGAGTGGTAGCTCGGCCTTGCGAGGCGAGTTGGGTGCTAGACTAAATCTCTGGATAGTGTGTACGTGGCCCCTTTAGGCTATTAATTGATCTGTAATTTAGGCTGTTAATTGATCTGTAATTAACGTCAATTTAATTATAGACATTGACCCTTTTAGCTTGATTAATGATTGGATAAGTTGACGAAGTTGCTTTTAGCTTATGCTTCCCCTTGAGGGTGATTGTTGTTTATTATTGATTAATGTTGGTACTTGGATTGTAAACTTTAATGTGCTTGGTATGCTTGAGTTATGCGAGATGTAGACACCTCCTTGTTCCTCAGAACAGTCGCCGGCCCTGAGACCTTAAATGGTCAAAATCGATGGGAACTTGGGCTTGAGCATTGCTTATGTGTCCTGGAGGTCCTAACCATTGCAAGGTAGGATGGATGGATAGTCGGTCTTATTTTCATCGATTGATTGTCGTCCATTGCTTCTAGATGCTTGATTTCCTTCTTAGGTCATTATGATATTGTCGCAGTTGCATGCGTCATGTTCATCGTCGTGTCGCAATGCAGAATATAATGTCTTTATTACCCTTGCACACACGCACACACAAAAAAAAAATTGCACTTGTTATGAGAGGCTTGTTGTTGTAACGAATGTCAGGTTGTCACATGTGGTATCAGAGCTGGTTCAACCCGTGACTTGGGATCGCTATGGCTTTCGTTGATATGATTGATTATAAAGTTGTTGATCGAGTTGACTTGTGTGCATACACGGTAACTGTGGTTAGAGGACGCCATAGAGGCAGACGATGGGGCGTTAGGTGAGGAGGCACGACGCCTCCAATAGCATCCATGCCTGAGGGGTCTAACCCCCAGGGAGACGAGCAGGTTCTCGGATAGGAGCAGATAGCGGTTGGCGATGTAGTCGGAATGATTAGATTTTTTCAGCACATGTTTGAGGCACTGATCAACCGTTTGGACAAAGATGAGGCCAGGGCGTCGGCACCCACTGAGGTTCCACCGCGCACTCCGGTCAGTACTGGTAGCATTCACCGTGAACTTGAGAAGGTCAAATTTCCTGAGTTCTTTGGTGCCATGGATGGTGCAGCTGCCGAGGCATGGTTGGAGAATATGACGATGTGCTTCACACTTCGCGATTATACCTCCAACATGAAGGTCTGCATGGTGGTCTTTCAACTGAAGGGGAGCGCTCTTCTATGGTGGAAGACGCTCCTACCGCAGCTGAACATGGTCGTCGAAGACGTGTCATGGGAATTGTTTGAGGAATGGTTCCGAGAGAGGTACCTTTCAGAGGAAGTCATTGAGCATCAGCTCAATGAGTTCAACGCCTTACGACAGGGAGGTCGTACGGTGCCCAAGTACGAGGCTCATTTTATGGAGCTACTCTGGTATGCTCCGCACCTTAACACTGAGAAACTTAAGGTCAACAGGTTCGTGTTTGGCCTTAACGGCGGCCTGCATGCAAAGGTTAGGATTTGTATGCCTCAAACCTTGCATGATGTCGTCTAGAAGGCCCTCATAGCAGAGGAGGAGCTTATCAGCGGGGGTCAAACTAGGACTCCAGCGAGACCGGTAGGGCAGGTTTCATCTAGAGCACAACAACATCAGACACCATCCAGACATACGTCGGGATATCGTGGCTTCGAGAGGGGATCCACTTTCACTACACCCCGGCAACCGACGCCTTAGTAATGGACACCTTATCGGGGACCACAGCATCAACAACATCGTCGCTCGCAGCAACAACAATTTAGGCCTGTTCAGCAGAACATATCAGGATTCCAGGCCGATGGGTCATCATCTTCTACTTCGGGTACCAGGACTATTGGGCCGAAGACAGGGTGTTGGACATATGGGTTGCCACACTACTAGCGTGACTTCCCTGTGGAGAGGACTAGAGCATCTGGATCAGCCAAACCCACTACCGTGGGAGATTTGGGCAAGGCCCATCGGATTCATGCAGTGGTGAACAACCACCAGGTAGAGAACCAGTCGAATGTGCTCGAGACGACAGGTACCGTCGTTGACCAGACCCTTAGTATTTTGATAGATCCCGGTGCTATAGAGATTTTCATTTTTGGTGAAGCACTAAAAAGGATTAAGGTAAAGGTAGTCGAACAAGATGAGTTTATCTTCATATATATTGCTTCAAGAGCCAAACAGAAGGTTGGAGGAAAGGTTACGGATTGTTTCCTTAACCTGAGAGAGTTTGTCACCAGGGCCAACCTATACGTCATGATCCTAGGATCTTATGATGTCGTGATTTGTATGGATTGGTTGGAATCGCATGAGGCGATACTCAACTGTAAGACAAAACAATTGAGCTTGTTCAATGATGAGGGACAGAGACATGTGATTGTAGGATGGAACCAGGGAGTTTCCCTGAGATTCATCTCTTCCTTGCAACTTTGGAAGAGCATGCGCAAGGGGTGAAAGATTTATGTGGTCCTTGTGTTAAATGAGAAGGGAGTAGCGGAAGGTCTAGAACACCTTCTGGTGGTGAGAGAGTTTGCAGACGTCTTTCTGGAGGAATTACCTAGGATGACGCTGGAGAGGGAATTGGAGTTTACCATAGACCTAAAATCGGGGACTGAATCAATAGCAAGAACGCCTTATTGGATGTTGACTCTGGAGTTACAAGAGTTAAAAATGCAACTTAAGGGTCTGATACGTCCTAGTGTGTCACCGTGGGGTGCACCTATTATTTTCATACAAAAGAAGGATGGATCATAGAGGCTTTGCATTGACTACCATCAACTGAACAAGGCTACGACCAAGAATCAGTATGAATTGATGATCTGTTCGATCAAATGAAGGGTGCGATGGTGTTCTCCAAGATCGATTTGCAATCAGGGTATCATCAGTTATGGATCAAGGAGGATGACGTCCCTAAGACCGCCTTTAAGACGAGGTTTGGACATTACGAGTTTATTTTTTTACCGTTTGGACTGACAAACACCCCAGGGGTATTTATGAGTTTGATGAATGGGGTGTTCTGCAAGTACTTGGACAAGTTCATCCAAGTATTCATTGACGATATTTTGATTTACTCTCGTACAATGGAGGAGCATGACAAGCATTTGCGCTTGGTACTACAGTGTTTGTGAGAGCACAAATTGTTTGGGAAGTTGTCTAAATACACATTTTATCAATCGAAGATTCACTACTTAGGGCATGTCATCTCCGGCGAAGGCATCGTCGTGGATCCAACCAAGGTTGAGGCTATTATGGAATGGCCTGCGCCTACGAATGTCCTGAAAGTGCATAGCTTCATGGCTTTAGCAGGATACTATCAACGGTTCGTTGAGGGATTTTCGAAGATAGAAAATCCGATCATGGAATTGCAGAAGAAAAACAAGAATTTTGTTTGGACCGAGAAATGCGTGGAAGCATTTCGAAGGCTTAAGGAGTTGTTGACAACAACACTGATACTAAAGGTCCCTGACATGGATGTGGACTTCTTGGTATGCATAGATGCATCCAAGGAAGGCTTAGGCAAAGTCTTGATGCAATACGGACGAGTGATCATTTACATTTCGAAGAAACTGAGAAGGCATGAGGAGAATTACGCGATGCACGATTTGGAGTTATTATCCATCATATATGCATTGAAGGTATGGAGACACAACCTTGTTGGATGAAAATGTGAACTAAAGACTGACCATTGTGGACTACAACACATATTTACGCAAAGTGACCTGAACGCGCGACAACAGCGTTGGTCGGAATTGCTTAACGAGTATGACGTCGAGATTACTTACATAAAAGGAACAATGAACCGAGTGGAATATGCATTGAGTCGGAGACAACGCATCTTTTCGGTGTTGCCTCTTCAGACGAATCTATGTGAAAAGATTCTAACTTTACAGCATGACGATGACTGGTACAAAGAGGTCGAGGATTTTATCGGACAAAACACAATGATGGTACCACGATTTGAGGGATTTTATTTTGATAGCGATGGCTTATTGAGGTTTAAAGGTCAGATCTATGCACTGCCAAACGATGAGTTGAGGATGTTGATCCTAAGCGAGGCTCATAGAGAAGTATACATGGCTCATCTAGGAGTCACGAAGATGAGGGCAGACCTTAAACCCTTATTCTTCTGGAAGGGAATGAAGGCCGACATAGTCAACTATGTGGCCAGATGTCTAGAATGTTCACAGGTAAAGGCTGAACATAGACACCTAGCAGGATTACTACAACCACATGCCATTCCATAATCAAAGTGGGAGGTTATTTCGATGGATTTTATTGTTGGATTGCCACTGACAACAAGGAGACATGACTCGATTTTCATAGTAGTAGACACTTTGATGAAGAGTGCTCACTTTATTACTATGCATACGACGTATCAGGCACCTGACATAGCTAGAGTTTTCATTAGTGAGATTGTGAGGCTGCATGGAGTGCCTAAGAAGATTATATCCGATCGAGGATTGGTGTTTACTGAACAATTTTGGACGAGTTTCCAAGAGGCCTTGGGAACCCAACTTAACTTTAGTACTGCGTATCATCCGAAGACTGACGGACAGACCGAACGAATGAACCAAACCTTGGAAGACATGTTGCGTATGTACGTGATGGACCAACAAAAGCGTTGGGAAGAATTCTTGCCACTAGTGGAGTTCACTTACAACAACAGTTACCAGAGCACCATTAAGATGGCGCCTTTCGAGTTTATTTACGGGTGACCATGTCAGACGCCCTTGAGTTGGGATCGGCTTGAGGATAGGGTCTTGGTGGGACCAGAAGCGATCCAAGAAATGGAAGAGAAAATGTAAAAAATAAGGCAAAGGATTAAAGAAGCGCAGGATCGACAAAAGAGTTATGCCAATGTGCATCGTGTCGACCGTAGTTACGAGGTCGACGATTGATTCTTCTTGTGGGTTAAACCACATAAGAGTTCGATCAATTTTGGGAAGGGAGCTAAACTCTCTCCTAGGTTCATGGGACCTTTTGATATTGTGGAGAGAAAGGGGCCTGTGGCCTATCGACTAGCCTTGCCTGATTTTTGAGGCGTATGCATGATGTTTTTCATGTATCTGTTTTGAGACATTATATTAGTGATCCTACACATGTTATTGACATGAGTTCTTTGTAGGTATCGGATGAGGGGGCGCTCACGGTTGAGCCAGTATGCATCTTGAATCATCGTGTTCGACAGCTACGATGTCGAAAATTAGATCAGGTCAAGGTCCAGTGGGACAATTATAGTCCACACTCGGTGACCTGGGAGGACGCATATGATATGCACCAGCAGTTTCCATTTTTGTTTGATAGATAAACATATGATACTGTGATATACTTTATTTCGACATTATACTGTGAAACTTCGGGATGAAGTTTAGACCAAGAGGGGGTGTATGTAACATGCCGCTCTGGCACACTCAACAAACTTATTCTTTGAGGACACTTTCTCGCAAGTGATCCTGATTTTATGCTATTAAAACTTTTGATTTTGATTATGATGCGTTATGGGTTGATGACATGTTGTTTTACTACATTGACATAGACAGGTGCTATTGACTCGGTTTTACTGAGTGTGCAGGGTTTTGGACCTTGAGGATGCAGAAGCATCGATGGAACCCCTTGGACTCTGAATCGAGTCAGGGAGTGTGTCATTGCGGTTTGATTGTTTTACTGTGATATTAGTGCATCTCACTTGATGATATGATATGGATATGTTCTGACATGATTTGTTGATGATGCAGGCTAACAATAGCTTGTTGACCAAATTCACATATGGAGTAAAGGGGTCACGCATGACTACCAGAGATGTTGAGGGAGAGGTGTGGACAACATCCCTGCCACAGCCTACTAGCACTCCCACCGTGGCTCGAACTATATGTTAACGATTACCTCATTCAAGAGGATCGACAATGCTGTGAGGTCAGACTGTGATAGTCACTCACGATGATTCTAAGGGGCACGCAATAAGGCGGGGGCCTTATTCCTTAGAATCCCTTAGTCTCCCACAAGTTCACCTAGCGAAGTGTTAACTCCAGGGTTTAATGATGTCTACCAAATCAGTCAAGAGGCGAGTGGCACCCTTGGAGCACGTAGTGCATCCTGAAGGGCGCATCGCGTAAAGGAACAAATGAGGCAGGTGGCACCCTTGGAGCATGTAGTGCGTCCTGAAGGGCACGTCACGCAAAGGAACAAATGAGGTGAGTGGCACCCTTGGATCACCTAGCGCTTCTTGAAGGGCACGCCGTGTTGTTGATGATAGAGGGATGAACCTAGATGGCCCTACGACAAATAAAATGTTAAGTAATTTTAAAACAATTTCCCTAAGTAAAATTCACCCAGTACGAAATTTAGGGCTTAGGTCTAAATCACGCTAGTGGTAGAACCTTGTCTTCTCAAAAAAAATAAATTAAAAAATAAATAAATAATAATTATTTTTGACCTTCGTTAAATCTTGTGACTTGAAGGGAGTAAGAAATTAAGTTATTCATAAAAATAAAATCTGTGTAATAAATGTTAAAAGGGGAATTAATGGTTTATTTATTTATTTATTTGGATAATTTAAAAAATATTAATAAATTGAGAAAAGGGAAAAAGGGTTCATTTTCACACTTGCCTTTTTGAGTTCTAAGTAAAAAGGGGAAAGAGGGAAAATCAAAAAAAGGGGAAACTAGCGAAAAGGGGAACTTAAGGGAAAAAGAGGAAAGTCAACTTAGGAAAGAATCTACATTTAAGAGCCTTCTAATTTTAAACTGAATTAGCAACTTCATAAAAGGAAAAGCCTTTAAAACCTGTAAGGGAATTTGGGGACACCTAGGAGTGATTCTAGGAGTAACTCTAGGTGGGTGAGGGAAATAAAGATAATTACTTAATTAAATAAATAAATTCATGGAGGATTGTAGGGGATGAGGGACACTTGTACAAAGAGGAATTTTTGGGAATTTATTTTTAAGACTTTAATTAAATGAGATTTTAGTAAAGAAAGGAATTTCAAAACTCTATAAAAGAAAGGGAGGAGAATAAGTAAGGGATCTTCTGTTTGCGTAACGTTACGCTACAGAAATGTTGACTTGACTGATTTACTTGTGGGAGTTGGGATACCCAGCTCAGAGAGGAGTGGTAGCTCGGTCTTGCAAGACGAGCTATGTGCTAGACTAAATATCTAGATAGTGTGTGTGTGGTACCTTTGCAGCTCGGGGGGCTAAGGGAGAAGAAGAGTACCCCTAGCATTGGCTGGGAGGTACCGATGAGGTCTTGACAGTCGAAAAGAGGGATTTGCACGGAGCGCGGGACGTCATTAAAATTGGGCGATCAAGCAATGATTGTTCCTTCCTGCTCTACAAGATGATGAACCCATGATAGTGACAATGATTCTAAGCTCTGTGATGGGATAGAACAACCGTTAATTTATTCTGTGTTTCTGGTAAATAATGTAATTTCCTAACATAATTTTGCAGCTATTGAGACAGAGATATGGTTCATGTGCTCCAGTAAAAGAGAAATTGTATATGGTGGACAACAATTTTATAGATGGAGAATTTATTTTACTATGTAGAAGAATTTACATCCAAACTCGATAACATTATCTTTGTGTCATTGTGTTAAACCCTGCGAATTCGTGTGTTAATGTGTAGCAGGAATTTTATATTTAAAACTCGAATAAGATATGTTGTATCATTTGTTTTTAACCTTGTGAACCCATGTGTTAATAGATAGAATGGATGTTTTGTTTTGTTAACGGGAAAATGCCCCATCCCTATCTCAGTGTAGAGTTAGTCGGGTGATCTCTACGTGTTTTCCTCACCTGTGAACCCTTTCCAATCTCGTCCTTGCGTGTTGACGACCTGTGCATCCCTTCTCCATCTTGGACAGTCATGGACTCCGCTTTTTACACCGGATTTTACCTGGATTCATGCCCACGAATGGTGGCTCCCAACCGATTGCACTCTGGATGTTAATTCCCCTTTATTTTGTTGAAGACTGTGATGGTGTTGCTGTAGATTTCGCCCCTTCTATTGAGGAGGTTCTTTTGTGGTTTGATGAGCTGCCTACCCGGTCGATTGAACATTGCCCAGCTCAAACGAGTTAGCCAATTCCGTTTTCAAAACTCAGTTGCAATGTTGCTCGGATCAAACGAACAAAACGAAAGGGCTCTTGATCTTCTTGATTCTGATGAGAATTTAATACCTATATATCTTTTATCCTATTCAGGAAGGCGGTTCACTCAGCAAATATGCCTCTATTTTCTTAAACGAAGTCCTTCGTTCTTGTACATCTCTCGACGTCGAACAATGTATTTATGTTATCCATATTGAATGCCCACTATGGAACCTATGGCACTTCTCATCCCTTCAATGCCCAATATCATCTCACATATTTCCCTTCTACCTAACTCAAACAGCGGAGTGTTAAGATTAAACCTGGAGTAAATCTCACAATAGTTTACACCTGTATTCACGAGCTTTTGCTAAATTGTGACTCCACTTTCATAGCTGCGGTCTTCAATTGCTTGCCAACGGTGATGGACCGAAAAGTCAGCTAAGTTGGGGAATGAGTGCTAATTTGGAAGAGTATTTGATAAAAGAATGCCCCTTTTTATTATTATTATCTAATTGAGCAATGAAATGGAAGGTTTACTAAAGTGGTAATTTCAATTGAAAAGAATAATTCTAAAATGGTGACTATTAGTGTGACCAAGGAAGGGAACTAAATAATAACGAAAGGTTTGGTTTAAAAAAAAGGGGGGGTTGGTCATTAAGTTAAATTTTAGAATGGTTCCACTTACCTTGCAATCAAGAGTACGCATTCATTACGTCTCTTAAAAATAATTTCTCCTAGAAATTTGATTAAACCCTTTCACTCGTTTTAGTATCTCCACTTTTTACCTTTTCACGGGAATTTCAAGAAATAATGCAAGGACTCCCTTGTTTAACGATGATTTTCTTAAGAACCACCTTGAAGAATGGTTTAGTTAATTTTAATGACTCAACAAGCCTCACATTTAAGGATTCCACAGTGTTAAATCATGTTAATCATTCGCGAGAATTTATACTAAGACTTGGTACCATTGTATATAAATTATTAGGTCTTAATTTAGATCGTTCTAAATGTCAAATGGAATTAACATGTTGAAATAATTGCAAATTCTATTTGGTTTCATTGCTAATACAAATTTGAAATTGGAAACTATTTGGAAGGAGACTTACTGTCAGATTGTAAATCTATGTTAGATTTAGGCTGTTAATTGATCTGTAATTAACGTCAATTTAATCATAGACATTGACCCTTTTAGCTTGATTAATGATTGGATAAGTTGACGAAGTCACTTTTAGCTTATGCTTCCCCTTGAGGGTGATTGTTGTTTATTATTGATTAATGTTGGTACTTGGATTGTAAACTTTAATGTGCTTGGTCTGCTTGAGTCAGGCAGGATGTAGACACCTCCTTGTTCATCAGAACAGTCGCCAGCCCTGAGACCTTAAATGGTCAAAATCGATGGGAAACTGGGCTTGAGAGTTGTTTATGTGTCCTGGAGGTCCTAACCATTGTAGGGTAGTATGGATGGGTAGTCAGTCTTATTTTCATCGGTTGATTGTCATCCATTACTTCCAGATGCTTGATGTCCTTCTTAGGTCATTATGATGTTGTCGCAGTTGCATGTGTCATGTTCGCCATCGTGTCGTGACTCAACATATAATGTCTTTATTACCCTTTCACACACACACACACGAAAAAAAAAAAATTTGCACTTGTTATGAAAGGCCTGTTGTCATAACGAATGTCAGGTTGTCACATTTGTAAAGGTGAAAAATGACACCGATCGACGTATATCAACCACTTTTATAAAGTGGTTGTTGCTAGTTGACGGCCGACATGCCTTGGGAACTACCACTAATATATTAATACATTTAATTAATATAATAATTTAATATTACATTAATTTAATATATAACTTTTACTTTAATATATAATAAGAAATGTATAAATTAAAGTATTAACTGATTGATAAATCTATTAAAATATT
>JZKD02S0378366.1:1983895-2037393 GCA_000966675.3 Picea glauca | reverse complement strand
ATTGACCTTGAGATTATCACCATCTCCTTTGCTACCACCACTACATCTAGTGCAACCCGAGACATCACCAATCACCACACCCTACATGGGCCTCCACTATGATAAACCATTGGAACTAGTACCCCTCCAAATCCATGGACTCATCCCATTTTCCAAGAACACCTTGTCTCAACAAAATGTGCCCAATTGTACAATCAATGTATTCATTTATAGGTTGACCAAAAAAAAGCATGTAGACATCCTTAAATTCCATTGACTTAGCATGTTGTGACCTAAGTTTTCCACTAACAATAACCTCGCAACCCTTAGCACCATTTTCCATGAAAAATTGTTGCACCAACGCTTTCTCGTAAAGTGAGAGCCCATAGCCCACACAATTATCCCCTGCACCACCAACACCCATTGTGGCACCACCCCATGGGATCTGGGGAGCTGTAGCAGTAGCATTACCATATCCAACCACTTGAGGAGGAGCCGACCCACCTCCATAACCTCCACTGAGAGGAGGCGTCAGGACCCCCCCATAGCTACCCATGCCATACCTGCCACTCAGACTGCCATAACCTGCACCACTGCCATATCCTCATTCATGTAGCCACTAGGCACATTGAGTGCATAACCACCAGGTGCTAGAACATACCCCATAGGGCCTCACTTGCAATCGATCCATGCCCACATCCGTTCTCTACACATCCTTGACCTTATCTAGCTTCTAGATTATCCTGAAATGTGAGAGGCTCAACGAACCATCCACTTTACACCCTTCTTGACGAGTCAATGGCTATAGTTTCCACCAAATCACGTACTCCTTGGATTTTTTAGTACCCTCGACCTTATCAGGAGATGAAAAAAACTGTTGTGGGAAATATCACCCTGCGGACAAGTTGAGCTCTCCTTAGCACGATTTTCTTCAACTAAGATAGTTCTAACAAATAGACACTAACATTCCAAACTCCACATATTCTATTTATTTACTTGCTGAGAGAGAGAGAGAGAGAGAGAGAGAGAGAGAGAGAGAGAGAGAGAGGGAATGGTACCTTTTCCCGTAGTCTATCCTCGTTGTTCCCAAGCTTGAGCTCCAGATCCACACCTCGAATGTGAAGATGAACTTGCAAAAAGGATATACAAACTCTCTACTACTACTACCTAATGTCATATGATATCAATCCGAGGGAAAAACATCTATATTGATGTTATGGTAGTTCACGATCCCTTGGATTTTACTTTTCTCCTTGGGAGAGATTATGTCTACGCCATGAAAGCTATCATATCCACTCTCTTTTGAGTGATATATTTCCCACATAATGGGAAAATTGTGACTATCAATCAACTTTTGTTTGTTGACCCTACATTGACTTCCAACCACCAACCCTAGCCAAATAGTCCTTATGTGCAAGTGGTATCGCTCCTGCCATATGTTCATTTTGTGGCGACAGATCCCATGTTGGAAAAACAGGATCACAGAGCAATAAAATAAAACAAATGCGAAAATAAAACACAGAAGATACACAATACAATAGAGACACAGATGTACGTGGTTCACCTAGTGTGGGCTATGTCCACCAGAGAAATTTCCAGGTCCTTCCTTTATTATTATCCAACAAATGAAGGAATACAACCTATATCACACCCACTGTAACTTCCTCTTATTTCTCTCACACTCTCCTCTCCCAGAATACAATATTCACAATAAAAATTAGCCGCAATACATTTCCCTCATAAAAGAGGGTTTCCTTCTAGGGAAAAAAGCCCTAACATAAATTCTACTGGCATATTTGCGACCTTATAATGAACGATCCATATTTACTATGAAATTAAAATATATTTACAAGGCAATTTTTCCTTCAAGGGCTTCGCCCCCGAACCCTCGTCGAGGGCCCACTTGCCCCCAAACCCCACAGAGGGGGTAACCCCCCTTTTCACTCCCTCGCATGGAGGAGTTTACATTCTTCCGAGGTGTAAAGTCTTCATGGGGTATAAAAACAGCTGAAAAGAAAGACTTCTGAATCAGGAAGTTAATCAGGCTCCACAACCAACAATCTCCCACTTGGAGACTGATCTCAACAACTCCATCATTGTTGTATATGCTAGAATATGATCCTTCTTGGACCTGGAAAATTTATCATCTTCACCTTCATGCTTGAGGACCAACTAAAACTTAGCAGGAACTTAGTTTTTCCTTGGTTACTCCCTTTGTTAATATGTCTGTAGGATTTTGGCTAGTGTGTATCTTTTCCAACTTCAAATGTCCATCTTCTAAGACAGATCATATGAAATGGTACCTGAGTTGTATATGCTTAGTAGTCGAATGGAAGGCTGAGTTCTTTGCAAGATGAATGGCACTCTCATTGTCACAGTACAACCTACTATTCTCCTGCTTCTTTCCAAATTCCTCCATAAACCTCTTTAACCAAATAATTTCTTTACTAACCTCTGTAGCAACAACATACTCTGCTTCTGTTGTTGAAAGTGAAACAACCTTTTTCCTGTCTCATTCTCGATCAAAGATTTCCATTTCTTAAAAGTATCAAAAACATCAGATTTTTGTTGAATGCAATAAACCCAAGTTTTTCTAGTTGCATCATCAATAAAAGTAACATAATAAAGAGAGCCACCAAGAGATGATACTTGAGTTGATCCCCATACATCTGTATGCAAAATATATAACCTTTCACTCTTCTTTTATGACTCTGAGAAATATGACTCTCTTCTTTTTTCTATAAACACAACGCTCATAGAAATCCAAATCAATTTGTTTAAGATATGGCAACAAATTTCTTTTGTGAAGTATCTCCATCCCTTTCTCACTCATGTGTCCAAGCCTATGATGCCACAGTGTTGTTTCCACTCTTGTAGAAGCTAAAGAGATAGAAGAGTCAGTATTACCAGTACATAAACACAATGTGCCTACCTTCTCTCCTTTTGCTATCACCAATGATCCTCTGGTGACCTTCCACACCTTATCTGTAAATATGGATATACAACCTTCACTTTCCAACTACCCTGTTGAAATTAGATTTTTTCTTAGATCTGGAACATGTCTTACCTCTTTCAAAAACCATTGGTTTCCATTCATTTTCTTTATTTTTACCTTTCCCATTCCAACAATTTTGCATGGTGCATCATCACCCAAATGAACCTGTCCAAAATCACCTTCAACATAATCTAGAAAATGTTTCCTATGGGGTGTGGCATGAAATGAACCCCCTGAAACTATTATCCAAGACTCGGATTTATTATCTACAAAAATAATCAAAGCATCTTGTAACACATCACCTGTTACATTTTCTTCCTGATTTTTCTCTTGTTGTCCATCTCTTTGTTTCTTTGGAGCTCTATAGTCTTTCTTCAGATGTCCTTTATTCCCACATTTCCAACACTCTATCTTTCCAAGTCTAGATTTGGATCTTCCCTTCCTAGAATTCTCACGGTTCCCTAAGCCCTTTCCTCTATCCTTTTGTCTTCCCCTATTCTTCATGTTTAACGCATTACCTGATGTCTCACCTGTTCTTTTCTATCACATTTCCTCACTAAGGATAACACCGACAACATCATCAAATTTTAAAGTATTTGAACCAGAGACAGAATTACTTACAACCATGAACAAGCCACTCCATCTTTTTGGCAATGAGCACAAGATTAGAAGAGGCCTAACCTCATCATCAAATTCCACTTTTATAGAACTTAGTTGATTAGTAACCGTATTAAATTCATTTAAATGATCTCCAATAGAGCCACCTTCTAAAATATTCATATTAAATAATCTCTTCATTAGAAATGCCTTATTGGACACCGAGGGTTTTTCATACAGTTTAGCCAATGTGTCCATCAACTCATTCATTGTCTTTTCTTTCGAAATATTGAAATCCACCAATGCTTCCAGGCTTAGTCGTATCGTTCCTAGTTCCTTTCTGTCAATAACCTCCCATTCTTCATCCTTCATGGTCATCAGCTTCTTTGCTATTCCACCCGATGGTAGGAATAGATCCTTCTAATATAAATAATCTTCCATCTACATCTTCATAACTGGTAGTTTTGGTCGTTAAATTTATTGACCCTAAACTTTCCATCTTCCGCCATTTCTCCCACTCGAACCAGGAACCCTCTTTTCCTGCGAGTTAACCTCACTCTGATACCAATTTTTGGAAAAGAAGGATCACAGAGCAATAAATAAAACAAATGCATAAATAAAACACAGAAGGTACAAAATACAATAGAGACACAGATATACGTGGTTCACCCAGTGTGGGCTACGTCCACCAGAGAAACTTCTCGGTCCTCCCTTTATTATTATCCAACAAATGAAGGGATACAACCTAAAACACACCCGTTGTAACTTCCTCTTCTTTCTCTCACAATCTCCTCTCTCAGAATACAATATTCGCAATAATAATTAGTCGCAATACATTTCCCTCATAAAATAGGGTTGCCCTCTAGGGAAAAAAACCCTAACATAACTTCTATCGTCAGATCTATGAAATTATAATGAACGGTCCATATTTACTATGAAATTACAATATACATTTACAAGGCCATTTTTCCTTCTGGGGCTTTGCCCCCGAACCCGTGGACCCCATAGAGGGGATAACCTCCCTCTGCACTCCCCCACATGGACGATTGTACATTCTTCCAGGGTGTAAAGTCTTCATGGGGTATAAACACGACTGAAAACAAAGAACTCTGAATTAGGAAGATAATCAGGCTCCACAACCAACATCCCACACTTTCAACTGTCAAAGAAAATGAGCCTCTCATTGCATGCTCATATTATTTATATTTAGATCCAACAATTGACATGGTAATCTATTCAATAGGGATAATAGATTCTAATATCTTTATCCCTATTGCGGCCCTTGATATGTATCCCTTCCAAAGTGTTATTCTTTTTCCCAACGAAGATCTCTTGGAATCCATGACTGAGGTGTGTCCCTTGATGTGTATTCCTTCCAGATCATTCTCCTCTTGGAAGACATTATGAATATGAGGTTGTGATCACAGTTCACTTTTCTGTGTCAAGCTCATTAAAAAATGAAACAGTGAGTTGCGAGCACAATTTTTCTTCTTTATGTCAAGCTCATTAAAAAATGAAACAAAGGTATGGAAATAGAACCCGGAGGGTATGAACATAATTCTATTCCTGTGTCAATATCATTAAAAAATAAAACAAACACCTCTCCCGTTATGTCAAGTCTTTCATTAGAACTCATACCTAAACCTTCATTTCATCCACCTGGGTCAGTTGATCCTCTTTCTTCCTCCCTCTCTGGTGAAATTTTTTCTATTAGTAGCTAGGAGTTTATTCCAGTATAGAAATTGGTGATAGGAGAAGAGTCGGTGAATGAAACAAAGCTTGGGGGTCATGTCTCCAACCTCTGATTATCATGCTGGAGTTAATTTGCTAGCTTCTGAAGCCCGAGGAAAAATACCAACCACCCATGGGTATCCTCCCTAGAAACCTTTGGACATTACGTTGGGAAGTTTTGAGCACAATTAGTTTTTGGTTTTTGGTTTTAAGCTCATTAAACAATGAAACTGGTTCTGAGCATAATTTATTTTCTAGTTTCAAGCTCGTGAAAAAATGAAACCTACCCAAGCATAGTTTTACTTTGTTTTCAATCTTGTGTAAAAATGAAGCCAATCTTGAGTTTAATCTTTTTTCTTTCTCGTGTTCATAAGTACATGATAATAGGTTTACCGAGATCAGTATTTGTTCTTTCTCATACTCATAAATACATGAGAATAGGTTACCAAGTATACTTTTATCACTTTTTCGGACTTGTAAAAGATATACAAAAAAGGACCTTATTGGAGATTCCTTTAATCTCTTTTCAAACTCAAAATTGAAAATATTGTTGAGCGATCTTGTTGTCTTTCACCCTCGTTAAAATGAATTAGAAAGAACATCTGTTGAGCAGTAGTTTATCACTTTTTTGGTCTCATCAGACTACTTACGAAAAAAGAACACCCTGACCATATTGGTTAGGAGAATTCTCATGAGTATTATTTTACACTTTTCTGGGCTTAAGAGACTAATATTCACGAAAAAGTAACCCTTGGAGTTTTCTTTAACATGTTTTGAGACTCTCTAAATATGAAAAGGACATGGAGTTTACCTTATCCAGACTTGTAAAAATTTACAGTGAAGGACCCATCTGGGACCGAACCCTTCATTCTTCATGTTCGTTAAACATGTGAGGATGGGACTCATTGAAGATGAGTTAAACGAGCATTTGTTGTCCTCCTTGAGATCTCTAAAAAACAAAGAGTTACTCGCCTATTCGGGTGTGGGAAAAATTGGGAAGTGGGTCATTTTTTTGAAACATAATGGTAGTTGTTTGTCATCCTTGAACATGGCACTTATCAACTTTATGTTGTATAGTTGGGTAATCCATTTTCCTCTGATTCATTTGAATTCCATGTGTTTTCATACACTTTTGACTCCTTTGAGGAGAACCTTTGGTTGTCGTCACACTATGGTGATCATCACATTATGTTTGGATCCTTTCCTGGTCAAGTCAAATGATGCCAAGTCAATTGTCGTTCCATGCAATTTTCAAGGGAAGTATAAACCTTACAAAAACTCTACAATATTCAAACCCGTGTCATTCCGTGCCCATTTGATCCATCATTATTCATTACCATCCTACATGTGTTTCATGTCGTTGATGGGGATACATCATGGACCTCCTTCAAAGAGTCTATTCTTGTTGACTATAGCTCATTATCCATGAATTAGACTTAGAAACCAATCAATACCTTGGAACCTACATGCCTCAATGGTAGGTTTCCTCACATTTGATAGTAGGTTTACATTATTGACCTTTGATCAAATTATTCCTTGAATGTTCAACTTCAACTCATTTATTCAAATTCTCTGAAATGTACTAGGGTACCTTGAGAATCATTGTCATTATTGGTGATTCCATTTGATCCATCATCATTCATTACCATCCTACATTTGTTTCATGTCGTTGATGGGGGATACATCATGGAACTTCTTCGAAGAGTCTATTCTTGTTGACTCTAGCTCATTATCCATGAATTAGACTTAGAAACCAATCAGTACCTTGGAACCTACATGCCTCAATGGTAGGTTTCCTCACATTTGATAGGATGTTTACATTATTGACCTTTGATCAAATTATTCCTTGAATGTTCGACTTCAACTCATTTATTCAAATTCTCTAAAATGTACTAGGGTACCTTGGGAATCATTGTCATTATTGGTTATTTACCTCACACTTGTTAATGGTATACATTAATGATCGTTAATCATGTGGTTTCTACCATGTTCGACATCAATACATCTATTCACATGGCTATAATCGTACCATTTCGGGATCAATATGAAGACCTTGGGTTGGGAACTCATTATGTTATGTGCTTTGCCCATGTTGCATTGGATATCATTTGACACTATTGTATATACTGTCACATAGATCCACTTTGTATTGGTCCTTGGCTATGTTGTTTTGTCATATCGTAGCTCCAAAGTGTATTTTTTCATGTCTATGACTCGATTGAGTCATGGAGATATGGATCCACATTGTATGTTTGGTGGCCATATTCTTATTTAGTACTTTCATGGATCCACAGTGTATTAGTCAGCGGCCATGATTTGAGTCAGCTTGTACTGAGCATGGGTATGCCTACCTTGGGATGATTATATATATATATTGTTTGATGTTTGTTTGCAACGTCCATCCAACTCTCTTATTCCAACACCCATCACATGTGCAAAATGTTTAAGCCATCAACGTTTCTTCTGACCTCACTTTTTAGGCGGAAACCTATTATACGTAAAATTTGCACACTGCCTAGTGTTGTACTAAGTGTCACACTTATGTCACTTTTTCATTAAGTGTCACACTTATGTACAATTGCGTTGTTGAGTGTCGTAATTCCAAAATGATAGTTTCCTAAGTGCCACATTTGTGTTTCATCACTCCTACACCATGGAACAACACTTTGTCGTCATCCCTAACCATTAGAGAGAAGAAAAACCCATTTTGGAGGTCGAAAACATGACTTTTTCCTTCAATTTTTTGCTTAGTTGGAAGGCGGACGCCCCCCTTCTCATGCATAGGGAGCATCCCCCCTCATGGATTCCCCTTGCTATACCATTTGGGAGCATCCATGATGCCTTGTCTGCCCCTCAAGTGGATCGTCCTTCATGTTATGATAGTTTTAACCAATTTGTCCTTTTTCTATGGGACAAGTTTTGAGGATCTTTGGGTTGTTATGGTTTGGGGTGACTCATAATATCGAGATACTCTACTTTGGGAAATCAATCCTAAACTAATAATGAATAATATCAACCTTTTTCACCTAATCCTCAACCATTCCCTTGATTCCCTATGATGGTTATGCCTCCCAAGATCCTATATAAACTAGGCCTCTCAAGGTTGAAGGGAGTTCATGAAAGATACCAAACTTTTGATCTCAAACTTTAGGAGTATTCTAGAAATGCACATAAGGGGATGGAAAGGAGAAGCATGGAGGAAGACGTGCAACACATCATGGTTGTAAGCAGTTCATGTTTCTTATATTAATAAACTTAGCTTATTTCCATACCTCTATCATATCCATTATTTCTTACATGTGTCTACTTGTGTTTCAAGTAGGATTGATATCATATGAAATTAGGTAGTAGTAGTGGAGAGTTTGTATATCCTTTTTGCAAGTTCATATTCATGTTTGAGGTGTGGATATGGAGCTCAAGCTTGGGAACAATAAGGACAAAATACAGGGAAAGGTACCATTCCTTTTTTATTTTCTCTCTCTCTATAAGTAAATAAATAGAATAGGTGGAGTTTGGAATGTTAGTGTCTATTTGTTAGAACTGTCTTAGTTGAAGAAAACTTGGCTAAGGAGAGCTCAACCTATCCGTAGGGTGAGATTTCCCACAACACCTCTTCACAGGTCGAACCCACTTTTCTACATGAGAGTAATCTTCTCCTCTTCTTACAAACCTACCAATATAGTTTCTTGAACCCTTTCCTTCAATGCATGTGTTGCCAATTTGATTTCCTGAACCGTCTCCTTCATTGTGCATGATTCCAATCTAGTTTCCTAAACTCTCTCCTTCTTTTCACACGATGCCAATCTAGTTTCCAAAACTCTCAGCTCTTCCTTCCTTACAGACAAGAATTACTCACAGGAAGGGATTTAAATTAATTGGAAACAAAAACCCTTGACTCTGCTTCCTTATCCTTGGAAAATACCAACGATGGGAATGGCCAATGAAAATATACTTCCTTCTCCTCAACAAAAACCAACGACCAACGACCAATAACCAATGACCAATGACCATATGTTATGATTCCACTTGTTGGGATCACACCTGCATAACAAAGTTAATGAATAGAGAAAATGGAGAAGATAACACATCACACAATAGACATGGACATAGGGGGAAATGATATCCTTTATTTCTCAACCAATGGAGAAATGAAATACAAGTCTTATGAATCTCCTCATGGGATTCTACATTTAAACAAGACTATTGGCACAGGCCAATTTTGGGAGAAAACCAAGGACATTTTGAATATTTCAAGACAATGCCGAAAAATATGGGAGTGCACAGAAAATAGAGGAAAAGCAACGCTAGAAACATAGGAAAACCAGCATTGAGAAAAAAAGTTACAAAGTGGACAAACTGTTGCGGAGTAGTTGGAAAGTGGATAAGCAGATTAGTTGGAAAGTGGATAAGTGTCGACTTGGAGAATGGTTGGATCGAGGACTAGCCGAGATTGAGCAGTTGAAAAGTTGACAAACCTAATCCACATAGGGTTAGGGTTTTTTTAAGGGATATGTCCCAATTTTTGTATAAGTAGAATGTATTAGGACTGTAAAGGTTTTTGGTATTGTTGGCAGGTTAGTGAGTTAGTCGTTTTTAGACAGTCTGATAGTGGATTGGTGATAAGTTCTCAGTTTTGTGAGGATTGTTGCAATCTTTGGAGACCATCTGTAATGGAGGAAGAGTTGTGTAATGCACAACACTAGGTTTTGCATGAAGAATAATAAAGATATGAAGAGACAAATCTTTGTGGACATATGCCCAAGAGGGGGTTGAACCATGATATATCTATGTTATGGGTGAATTTTTGCAGTATTTATGGTTACATTTGATTAAATGAATTTATGATGAACATGCTAAATGATAAAGGAAATAATATTGCGCACTAAGGAAAGAACTATAGAATAGCATTAATTGAATGAATGCCATAGCTAATATTCATATACGAATCTTATGTTACAGTGGATGAATATATGTCATGAAATCTATGTTGTTATAATGGCTAATAAAGTTTTGTTGGAATAGTTGTGTCATTGGTTAGAACTAAGATTTGATTAGGGATAGCTTAATAAATGAGTATTTGAGGGTTATTAGTGAGTATATCTAATTTCCTTGAGAAAGATACACATCCCATCCTAGGGTTGCAGACATTTGAGTCCTGTGACCACCCATTGAAGCCATCTCGGGTGAGACTGCGCAATGCACTTTGTGTGTTGTGTTTCCTTCTGGTATATAGAAGGGCTGATGGTCAAGGGGTTATTGATAATCCTATAGTTAGAACCTTCTTCATCCCATAAGTAACCAACAATGGTTTCGTTGTCGGTTGGAACTCAAAATATTAGATATAGAGGGATGTATCATGTAGTATGGCACGACGGTTTAAGAGAGGGGATGTTTTTAGGTTGGAACCCCACAAAAGTGGATATTAAAGATGGTTGAAAGTTCAATAAATAGAGTTTTCCCACAAAGATAATAGAAGCCCTAGGTTTAAGCCAAGACAGGTCTTGGAAAGATACATATTCAACGACATACATGAGATTTTCTTTAGTGAGTTTCCCACGCTATTGTAGGAGTGGATAACATGGTTGAAATATACCCATCCAAAAAATATATTTAGAACATGGACATAAGAAAGTATCGCATGGTTGAAGAGAGTGAATAACAAATTCATGCACACAATAGATTTCTAGATAGACAACATTGTAGTGGGGTATATCACTAAGTTTGAAGTAGATACATCAAAGTCTTATAATGTATAAGCACATGAGTTTCTTAAGGGCCCAAGGGGAAGGTACATCAGGTCATTTTACACTTCAATCAAGATATTATTTCATGATAAAGGGGTATTAACTATGGAATCAGACAACTAAAATACCCTACGTGCATAGGGGGGTTAGGGGAAACATTGAGGAAGGTCTGATATGGAGGGGGAAATGGAGAGATAAGAGCACAACAAAGAGAAATATCCCATTATGATGGATCAAGAGGAGAGACAGAAAATTATGAAGAAGGTAGGAATGAAGTGTAGTGGAAGACCCTACCATTATAAGCTCAATAAGAAGAAAAGAGTAGTAGCTGAGAGGGAAGGATTGGAGAGTGACGAGGAAGAGGTAGAGGATCTCTGTGTTGTGGATCACAATGAAGAAATATTGCAATCCAAATATGAAAGAAATACTAGATGAGCAGGATGTAATGAGGAAGTAGATACCCTTGTCCATATCTGAATTAGTGTAGAACCTACAACCCCATGTACAATTAACACGTCAACAAAGAAAGAGTTGTTTAGAGAACAAGTGACCGATGGTCAAAGGAATATAGGATATCATAATAGAAGTGAGGGTACAAGTGGAAGTACCAGCATTAGTACAAGTAGTGGTACAAGTGGAAGTACCGATAGAAACACTAGTGAGATTTCAATTCTGAGCAACAGTGCATAGATAATAGTACCACACAGAGAAGGTACAACACATTCGACAATGGCAGGTGTAGATCCAACGATAAGATTACCAGATTTTCATGGGGATCAATCAGAAGACCCAAAGAATCACCTATTCGTGTGTGAGAAAATATGGGAAGCAAAAATAATCACTGATGAGGCAAAAAAAGTAGTGCAACTAGCAATAACGTTCAGAAACCGCACACTGGATTGGTACATGAATCTAGTAGTAAACAATCTACAGGGTGCATTGGAAATAGTAGCAAAGATCAAGCAAGAATTGATCACTAAGTTTTAGAGGCTGAAATAAGATGATTAGTTTATGAATGAGATGATTGAGGTTAGACAAAATCCAGGAGAATCTATATGGGACGTCTATCATAAGTTCAAGACATTGAACAGTACATTGAAGTATCCCATTTTTGACATGCAACACATACAATTGTTTATAAATTTTCTATTACCATGCTTTAAATATCCATTTAGACAACATAAAATTCAAACCCAGGTAGAGGCACTACAAGAAGTGATGTAATTAGAGGAGAATCAATATACACAAACAAATCCAACTATAGAGGAGTTGAAGGAAGACTTGAAAAACCTGACAGTGAAATTAAACCAGAATAAAAGTAGGGAGAAACTAGAAGCAGTGTGGTGTACTTTGTGAAGATCAGAGGGACATCACAAGAATGAGAGTCTGACATTTGCGGAGTACCTGGGAGTAGGGATGTCAAATCCATTGCCTATAGGAGGGACTTGGTGTGAAATATGAAATACACATGGGCATGATCCTTATCACTTCCCTATGATGCAAAGGTATAGGACAAAGCCGAAGAGTACTATCTATAACTTTTGTAAGTCAGTGGGGAATGAAGACAAAAATTGTAGAACCCAAGAATTAATGAAGGAAATAACGTCAGATGCATACACGATGCAATCTTAGTTGATGATAGGAAAGACTACGCCATAGTTTGGCAATGCCCAACAATTTCAAGCAGTGAAATAGTTTCAACAACCCCCACAGTATAATCAAGAACTAAAATATCATCAAAAATACATGGATCCACATGGGAATGGAGGAGGATTCATAGGTAGAGGAAGAGGAGGAATGGGTAGAGGCAGAGGGCCTATTATCTGCAATAATTTTCAACAACAAGAACACTATGCCAGATATTTTCCTCAACCAATAGAAACATGTATGTAATGTCATGCAGTAGATCACATGACAGAAGATTTCACAAAGTTGATGATGAAGATCCAGGAAAAGAGGAATCTAAATAACCAAAATGTTCAGTGGATTTATTTAGAAATAAGAGATCCTGGGAGGAACATCAATATAGTGACTAGAGGAGGAGTGAAGATAGGAGCAGATGCATAGGATTAGAAGAAGGAATCTCAGTATTGGATTCAGAAGAACACTCAAACACATCAACAATTTGATGCAAATAAGGATAAGGAAACTTTCAAAGAAGAAAAGAAGGAGTTCCTAAAGTAGAATGAATCCTCCACATCAAATACTACACCGATGATCTGAAAATGAAAAAGGTTTTTGTATACAAATTTGCAAGTGAAAAATTTATGTGTCTTAGGAAATTGGATCAATTTGCAACCACATAAACTTAATGAGTTTTTTTACTTAAAATGAACAACATAAACAGTCATAAACAACTATCAAAAGTAAGCATATAACACAACAAAATGATAAAGGAGTTCACCCCTCTCTTGGGATACATCTCTTGGTCCAACTTCCAATGGATCAATTTCATTATATGCTCAAGATGTCAAAATAAGTTCTTTACAATGCTCATAATGAAAAATAGACGGCTTAAATGGTTCCAAAATGTCCAAAAACCCCTAGTTGGGCTCTTCTTGCACCTGGTTTGGCCAAAAATTGAGAAAAATATACTGCCTGGAAGTTTTTCCAAATACCTTGTTGTACCTACTTGCCAAAACGCAACTCTGTCCAACTGAACCTAGCTCTATGTGTTTCCCGTGCCAAAACCCAACACCATGCATCGTTCTGGATTCTCGGTGGAAATGTAGCATCATTAGGGTGTAAGCACCTTTCCAGATGGAGGTTGTGGTCGTGTGTCCCCATGTGGCCTCACACTGACCTATTTTCCCATGCCCATTGATTGGTATGTTGGAAAACCTGCATCTTGGTCGTATGGTATGGATCATGTGTCGAAGGGCTAGGGCCAAGCCCCGACCTGGACCCCCCGCCGAAATGAAATTTTTTCAACTTTAAATAACAGTTTGGAACTATAGTGGTTAAGTACTAATCGTAGGCGGTCTGGTAGCCCTACCTATTCCAAGCCTCTGCCAACGCCCGAAGGTCGCGATTTCAACTCTAGTTGAGTCCAAACAATTTTACAAAACAAACAACAATGGGGTGCCACGTGGAGGCCCCTGACTGGACCACGTGGCACCCTTCTCTTCGTCCACGAGCATGCCATGTGTTGACCAGGGATTCATCCACGTCAACCTCTACCATGTCAGCTTCCAAATCAATTTCATAGTCATCCTGCCAAATCACCAGTCCACGTCAGCAGTACAGTCATACGGTCAGTTGCCACATGGCCTGTGCAGACTATACCAACTGTCTAGTTAGCATTTGTTTTGCCTATTTGGGAAAATGGACAGAACATGATATCTCTCGCATATGAAATTTGTTTGATCTCGTTCAATTTGCGTTGGTATTGTGAGGACGTGATCTATGCAATGAATCCGTTTTTGAGAAATTTAGAGCACTTTGATTTTTGAGTATTTTATTTATCCCCTGGATCACTCCTCCCCATTGGGATGCCTTTGGACCCCCAAAATACTACTTTCATTCAATATGAATATGAGGGTACAGTTCCCTCACCTTTCCAACCTTAATCCATTTAGATTTTCTTGAATTTGTTCCTTTAATACCAACACGAAGGTACTTGACATTCCATAGTTTTGAAGTTCTTATCTTTCTGTCAAGGATTGTATCCTCATGCAATTCTGAAAGATATTCTGGGGAGAAGTCATCTATGGAAGGAATCTGAACATGCTCTCCTTGATCATCAATCAAAGGAGGCTCATACAATCTCAAATTCTCAACATTAACAAATACATACATTTGCATATAAGGAGTCAAATCCAAACAGAAGGCATTGTTACCAATCTTCTCAAGAATCTTGAAAGGTCCATATCTAATTGGTTTAATATTTTTACCTTCTCCTTTAAGCCTCTCTTTGCTAATGTAAATCCAAAATTCATCTCCAACTTGGAAAATTTGATCAACACGATGTTTTTCATGTCTTGTCTTGTACTTGGCTTGGCTCTTTTCCAAATGTTCTTGTACCATTTGATGCACCAACTGAATTTGTTCAATGAATTTCTTTTCTCTATCAATGCCATAATGACCATCAATAGCAACATCCTTCCCAAAGATAAAATCTAAATCATATTTTGACAAATAAACAAAACATGCCTCAAATGGAGATGTTTGAGTTGATGAATGCTTATTCTAGTTATAAGGATGTTGAATGTAGTGTAGGTGCTCATACCAAAGCTTAGGATGTTTGTTGCAATAACCATGAAGAAGATGTAATACTGTTCTATTCACCATTTCTGTTTGACCATCAGTTTGTGGATGAAATGTTGTGCTCTTTTTCAGCTTGGTGTCCATGAGTTCCCATAATATTGACCAAAAGTTCCCAATAAATCAAGAATCTCAATCAGAAATAATGGATTTGGGCAACCCAAAATGTACCCATACATGATGAAATAACATTTGTGCCATTTTTTCGGTTGTAACCTACTTATTACAAGGCATCCAAATACACATTTTGTTGAAACGGTCAACCACAACATAAAGATAATCATGATTCTTTTTATACATAGGTAATCCTCCTACAAATTCCATGGAAATGCTTTCCCAAGCATGAGAAGGAACCATAAGTGGAGTATACAATCCTAACTTTTTGTTGCTAGGCTTACTTGTAGCACATAAATAACATCCTCTTACATATCTTGAAACACTTTCATTCATTTTAGGCCAATAGAAATACCTTTGCAAATTAACCACCATCTTGCCTACACCAAAGTGGCTAGTAATAAGAGAAGAATGTGCCTCCCTTATGATATTGACTCTTTCTCCCTATGGAATACATAGATTTCCAAGATGATACAAAATCTTATCATGCACATGGTAATCCAATTCCTCAACTTGGTTATAATGATTTTTTTTTGCATAAACCTCTTTAAAATCAACATCTAAAGCATATTGTTCAACATAGCTCTCATGCATGGTAGAATTATGCTTAAGAATAATTGAAGCACTAACAATAGGCCTAGAAAGCATATCAACAACTTTGTTATAATTTCCTTTCTTATACGTGATAACCAAGTGGAATTGTTGTAGGAAACCCATCCATTTGAAGTGCCTTGCTTGTTGTAGCTTTGTTTGTGATTGTAAGTATTGCAATGGTTGATGATCTGTGTGAATGATAATTTCTTTTCCAAACAAATAATGTTTCCATTTTTTCACACTTCGTACCAATTCATACAACTCCTTATCATATGTAGGATAATTAATCACAACACCATTAAAAGTTTCATAATGAAAACAAATGGGCTTACCATGTTGCAACAAGAATTCTCCCATGGAATAATTACTTGCATCTGTTTGTATATCAAATGCATGTCTCAAATTAGGAAGTGTAAGAACTGGAGCTCAACTAATCTTCTCCTTCAATGCATCAAAATATTTTTGTTTCTTGCCTCCCCATTGGAAACATTGCTTGATGCTTGTCACTTAATGTAATGGAGCTACAATTGAAGAGAAGTTAGCAATAAAATTTCTCCAATATTGGGATGCTCCCAAAAATCTTCTTACCTCTATTACATTGTTGGGCTTGGGCCAATCCAAAATTAATTTGACCTTGGAAGGATCTATTTTTCAGTTCTCCTCCTCCAACAATATGTCCCAAGTAAACAAGTGAGGTCTTTCCAAACTCACATTTAGACATATTTAAAAACAAATTTGATTTCTTCAAGACATATAAAACTTGTTTTACATGCCTAACATGTTGTTCATGAGATTTTCTAAATATCAAAATGTCATCCAAGTAGACAATTACACAATCATAAAGAAAAGGCCTTAAAACATCATTCATAACTCTCAAGAATGTAGCAGGAGCATTACAAATCCCAAATGGCATAACCCTTCATTCAAAAAAACCTTTCTTTGTTTTGAAAGTTATCTTCCATGTGTTTCCTTCAACAATCCTAATATGATGATATCCACTTCTCAAATCAAACTTAGTAAAATACTTAGCATCTTTCAATTGATCAAGCAAATCATGAATTCTAGGAAGAGGATAAGTATTCTTTACCATAATCTTGTTCAAGGCTCTGAAATCTACACACATGCACCATGTACCATATTTATTTTGTACTAAAACATTTTGTGACCCGCATGGAGATGTGCTTGGCATGATAACACCTTTTTCAAGCAACTCTTGGATTTGTTTTTTAATTTCAACATTATCCATGACTGACATCCTCTACATTCCAATGTTTGGAAGAGGACAATCTTGCTGCAATTGAATCTCACGTTGGATACCTCTTTTAGGAGGCAATCCTTTTGGTTCATGAAACATCTCATCATATTGGTTAACAACCTCATATAAATCAGATTTTAACTTTGCATCACAACCTTGGAAAGATTTTTTTTCAACATTGTCTTTGGGTTTGATCATCAAGAGTACAAAGTTCCTACTAGCATTGACTAATCTCTTCATTTGTCCAACATTTACAAGTGACAAATTCAACTTCTTTGTATGTGCTATAACAATGTACTCAACTCCATTTTTTTAAAAATGATATTTTTCCTCGTGACAATGAAATATGGATCTCCTATCATATAAATATGGACTTTCCATCACAATACCAAAAATATCCAATGGAATAACATCAAGCTCCACCTCATCTATAAAGTTTGCAGTGATTGAAAATCTAAGTTTACATCTTCTTGTCACATTCAATTTGGAATTGTCACATATCCAACCTAGAGGATATGGTCTAGGATGAGGAGTAGTTTCCAAATGCAATTTCTTGATAGTGTCTTCATAAATGAGGTTTTCTTGAGATCCAATATCAAATAGAGTATCTATCTTGGTATGCTTTGAAATTACCCTTACGTGGAAAAACTCTATTATTTGTTTTTCATTTTGAGTTTCATTGAGGCTACTACTTGAATAACTAGAACTTGCAATAGAATCATTATCTTGAAAACCCATGGCTGTGATTTTTGTTTCATATCCTGAATCACATCCTAAATCATGTTGTGTATTTGCAACAATATTTGGTTTAGTTTTGTTGTTGAAATTTTTGGATCTATTTTCAGGATGAAGTTTCCAACAATGGTCTTCATCTTGGCCATCTTTTGAATAATGTTTACATGTGAGTTTTTCTCCCTCTTTCTAGACTGAAGCATTCTTCTTTCCATTTACTTTGAATTTCCTCTTTCCTTTGTCTCTATTATAAAATGGCTTCTTGCTTCTCTCTTGAGGATCATTCCTCCCTCTTGCTTCCAAATGAGTTCCCTAAACACGAAATTCATCTATATTTCTAGGTTTAAACATGAGAATTGTGTGTCTCAAATAGCTATGCAATCCTCCAATGTATTTGAGTAAAGTTTCTTGAGAAGATAAATCTATACCCAAAATCAAAGGTCTTCTTCTAAATTCTTGAGTGTAGCTTTGCACACTTTTCCCTTTAGCTTGGCTAAAATTTTTCCAATCCATAATATCTTTCTGCATGTATGTTAATGGATAAAATTTCCTTTTAATTGCAACAATAAAATTATTCCAAGAGGATAAAACTTTACCATGTTTCTTCATGTCCTCTTGAGTTTTGGCTTCCCACCAAATGAGTGCTGCACTTTCCAATCTAAGAGAATCAAGATGAATATTAGTTTCATCATCTTGGATTCTTTGTATCCTACAATACACTTCAATTTGATGAATCCAGTTATCCAATTTATCATCATTTACCTCTTCATTGTACATAGGCAATTCAAACTTAATATCAAGCTTAAGAAAAGAAGTTTGTGGAGGAATTTTACCATGCTCTTTTGGAGAATTTGGAGGTGGTTGTGAAATGGTAGAAGAAGTGGAAGATGGAGGTGAAGGAGGTGGAGTATCACCATTCACTCCATTTCATTTTGGAGTTTTATCACCACTATCTTCATTACCTCTTGGAGGATTTGAGATTTCACCTTGCAACCTTTCATTATTTTCTTCAAATAAAATTTTCACCATTTTTGTCATATCATAAAAAGCTTTTCTGAAAGTTTCATCTTCTGAAGTAGGGATTTCATGACTCTCCTTATGAGCCATACTTGGTGAGTGCCTCCATGAAGCTTGAGGTGACTCCTTCTTTAAAGTTGAGAACATGGATCTACAAGTTGAGCTTCTCCCCTTGTGAGCTTCAACCTTGTAAGCATCATAAAACAAAACACTTGCAAACAATCAAACCTTCAAAAACCTTTTCATACCAACTTGATCTGAAAATGAAAAAGTTTTGTGTATACAAATTTGTAAGTGAAATATTTATGTGCATTAGTAAATTGGATCAAGTTGCAAGCACATAAAATTAATGAATTTTTTTACTTAAAATGAAGAACATAAACAGTCATAAACAACCATCAAAAGTAAGCACATAACACAAAAAAATGATAAAGGAGTTCACCCCTCTCTTGGGATACATCTCTTGGTCCAACTTCCAATGGATCATTTTCATTATATGCTCAAAATTTCATAAGTGCTTTACAATGCTTATAATGAAAAATAGATGGTTTCAATGGCTATAGAATGTCCAAAAACCCCTAGTTAGGCTCTTCCTGCACCTAGTTTGGCCAAAAATTGAGAAAAATACACTCCGTGGAAGTTTTTCCCAATAACTTGTATATGCTCGCCAAAACACACCTATGTCCTGATGAAACTAGCTCTGTGTCTTTCCTATGCCAAAATCCAACACCATGCATCGTTCTAGATTCTCGGTGGAAATGTAGCACCGTTAGGGAGTTAGCACCTTTCCCGACAGAGGTTGTGGTCGCGTGGCCTGGCGCTAACCTATTTTACCACACCTGCCAACTGGTCCATTGGAAACCCCATGCACTATTCATATGGTATGTGTTGTGTGTCCAAGGTCTAGGGCTAATACCCGACCAAGACCCCCCACCGAAATGAAACATTTTCAACTTTAAATAACAGTTTGGAACTATAGTGGTTAAGTACTACTTGTAGGCAGGTTGGTAGACGGGCCTATGCCAAGTATTTTCCAACGCTTAGAGGTTGCGGGTTTGACTCTGGTGGAGTCCAAATAATTTTACCAAACAACCAACAACGTGGTGCCATGTGGCATCCCCTGGCTGGACCACGTGGCACCCTTCCCTTTGTCCATGAGCATTCAACATGTCGACTAGGGATTGGTCCACATCAACCTCTGCCATGTCAGATTCCAAATAACTTACCTAGTCAGCCTCCCATGTCACTAATCCACATCAGCAGTACAGTCATACGGTAAGCTACCACATGGCCTATACGGACTGTTGAGTCAACGTTTGTTTTGCCTGTTTGAGAAAATAAACAAAACGTGATATCTCTTGCATACAAACTCTATTGGAGCCCGTTCAAGTTCCATTTGGATCGTGAGGACGTGATCTATGTAATGAATCTATTTTCGATCAATTTCAAGCACTTTGATTTTTGAGCATTTTTTTGATCCCCTAGATCACTCCTCCCCATTGGGAAGATTTTGGACCTCCAAAAGACTACTTTCATTCAATCTGAAAACAAGGGTACAATTTGAGATACATCATCAATACAATTAGAGCTATGACAGAATGTTTCAAGATACATCATCAGAAGAGAACACCTTAGCATCCCCAGGCAAATGGTACAGTAGAAGCCTTTGACAAGATTCTAGAAAATGCATTGACAAAGATTTGCAATGTGAATATGGATGATTTGGATTCGAAGGTATCATCAATTTTATGGGATTACAGGACCACATGAAAGAATATTATAGGACAGACACCATTCAGACTAGTATATGGACATGAAGTAGTAGTTCCATTTGATTATATAGTACCTATTCTGCGCATTACAGTAAATTCACCAACATGACAAAATAAGGTGTTGCGTAGGAAAGATTGGATCAGTTGATGGAGATAGAGGAAGAAATTTTTTTAGCAGGATTTCATGAGGAAGTACAGAAATCAAAGGACAAATCTTGGCATGATAGCCACATAAAGAATAAAATATTTAAGGAAGGAGATCTAGCTCTCCTCTATGACAACAAGTATCTACAACACCCAGGGAAGTTTAAAGTGCATTGGGTAGGGCCTTATCAGGTAGATACCATTACAAATGGAGGTGTTGTGGAATTGAAAGATCTTGTAGGGAATAATCTCAGAGGACTATTGAATGGCATTCGACTAAAGCTGTATCAAGATAGTCAACCTAACAACCTAAGGTAAAAACAGAGAGAAAATGTATGATTGTACATATTGTATATAGTATATGTATAAGAAAAATATGAAAATCCATAAAAAGAAGAAATGTAACAAAAAGAAAAAAAGATAGAAGAATATTAAAGGGTTTTTGATGTAATAGATTTGATAGTGTTAATAATGTGCCACATAAAAATCAACGTTGAAGACATTGCATGCTATGGAATTGTTGACAGGTACAAAAGTGGAGCACGTAGGAAAAAAGTGAAAAAAATGACAACTGTCAGTGCAAAAAAAAATTCAGTACGTTGTCCTGCTATAAAGGTAGAAAAAGGGGGAAAACATAGTCATTTGTGTTCATTCCTAAGGATAAGAATGGAGAACAAAAGTTAAGCATGAGAGAGTGATAATTTGTGATACCTAGTGAAGAGTTATAGCTCATTAGTCTGAAATTTAGCAGGATGTCGCCACCAAGAGTTGGAGCATCGAGCAGAGTTAGTCGAAACAAAAGAAACAACACTCAGGCAAAGCAAACATAGACAAAGGAGATTTCAAAAATTGTGGATGTTGATGAAATTCACACACCATACTATGAGCCTACTTCCACGTAGGTGGAGGAGGAACAAAACCTAGCACATGAGGCCGACCAACCTAAGGAAGACGTAGAAAGAATTGAGTCAGACACGTCTAGGGGAAAAGGGCCACAACAAGAAGAACATGCCATGGGTTCAGTACAGTAGGGCCTAAAACTGAAATAATAACAAGAAACAGAGCACGGGGATGTACTATAGGTCACAACGTCCTCCCCACAAGGGAAGAAAAAAAAGCAAGTTGAAGGCAGTGCACAAGGTTTACAACGCAAACATGCGGAGTTGGAAATAGTGATTCCACAAATCCCAAAGGGAGTAAAGGCCGATGATGACATGGTAGGAGGAGTAAACACCATGAAATACTTAGATCATGACATTGCAGATGTCGTCAAATTCCCAGATTTGGCAGAACAAAATTACATGGAGTGCAAAGGAGAGGGTCCATCAGGAGTGCCACTATTGGAATCTACGAAGTGGATTTTAGGACTTTACAACACAGGGATCATGAACTTGTTAGACATACCTCATTTTGGGCATGGTGAACACATCAATGGATGTGTGAAACAACTCCTAGCAAGGGTGCATGGAGGAATTTTGTGGATGGATAGGAAAGTTCCTATCAGTGTGGATTTGATCGCAACTATCAATGGGCTACCCAC
The DNA here is from genome assembly GCA_000966675.3 of Picea glauca. Taxonomy (NCBI): domain Eukaryota; kingdom Viridiplantae; phylum Streptophyta; class Pinopsida; order Pinales; family Pinaceae; genus Picea; species Picea glauca. The sequence continues at coordinate 2,014,916 of JZKD02S0378366.1, read as the reverse complement.
AGATGGGGAGAAGCCAGAGAAACAATTGGAAGATAAGACAAAGGAAAATCCCATCTCTGATGAGAATAAGGAAAAATATGGCACATACATATGGAATAGAGGGATCCAGATTAGTGGCATCAACAATATTGCGACAAGATTTTCCATAAGGATGCAAGGGTGCAAATTGATGCTCAAGTGTAAGAAGGAAGAAGTTACAATAGGAGTGGTATCAATTGCAGTGCAATGTGCGAAGGGGATCTAGATGAGTTAGGCCCTGTACTTTCTCATTTCGTTCCTGGAATACTACAAAGACACACAGGATTGGGGCTCTGAGTTCCACTATTCGTGGTTACTTATCCTCATTGCATTGATAGGGTGGAAAGAACTAATGTATAGAAAGTACATAGAAAGGATAGGAAAGTGTGACACAACCTTCTACACTTCTCTTAGGAGCACAATAGACCCAAAGAGGAAGAAGGAAAAAAGTGACAATTTTGTGCGGTACTTATCATAGATCAAGGAGCTAGTAGTCAGTACTTGGAGGATTTCACCATAAAATGTCTAGGAGTTTGGACAGATAGAAAATTTTTAGGCAATGCACCACAACATTTGGTTGCAGGAGAAGAGGGAACCATGTAAGGAATGGTTACAACTGAGCTACTACGTGATGACACAATATATACATTTGGAGGTCCAAGAGTGGCTTGATGAATGGAAGGTTCCAGTAGCTCCAAAGACAGTGCCCACATTACATATTTGGACGCAGGACATAACAGTACCCGCATAAAAGATAAGTAGAAACAGTGCCAGAAAGACGAAGAAGACAACAACATGTCCATTGGGGGGAAGCAACCCAATCCAAAAGAAAAGAATAACACAGAGGTAACCACAGGGTGGTTCTACATGGGATCCACCACACACAGAGCAAGGACCAAGAGCTATAATAGAATAGGTGTGCGCAGAAGAAGTAAGAACAGAGACACATGATATACATGTGGAGGGAGAAATTGGGTAGGATACATGCATGGATACATAGATGCTAGAGGCATCTGATCCATCATACGTCCAAAATAAGAGAGAAGGGGAAGAAGAAAGTGTTCCTAGGAAGAATGCGAAGGCTCATAGAAAACCAATGCAAACATCACTGACAACAAATGATGTTAAATTGGTAGCCATAAAAGTCAAAGATTGAATATCCGAGCTGTGGGAGAATGATGATAAGAACAGGACTTCGATTTTGGAGCAAGTACAAGAAGTGAAAACTGAGCTGGAGTAGTTTAGGATTAGGTTAGAGTAGCCAACAAAAGAAAAACCAGTGCAAAATTGGGAAGGAATACATGATGGAGAGACAATGAAAATCACAACACAGGGGAGGGCCAATTTTATCATAACCCCTGAGATGTTGTTCATCGACAAGGAGGCAACATAAAATCTCCTGAAGGTAATTGAAGCATTAGAATTTGCGTTTCCCAAGATCCCGACAAAGGCACTGTATAAATTACAAATTAGCGTCGAACAAGAAATTCAGTCCAGGGAAAGGTATGATGCGACGAACTTATAGATAGCGTAGGAGGAAAATATCACATTAAAGGAAGTAGTTAGCCAAGAAGGGAAGGCAAAGAAGATAACACATCATAAATTGGAAGATATGGAGAAGTACATTAGTATAGTGTTCCAAACCATCCCAAATAGCATAGATTTACAGGGAGTATCTTCTGAAGAGAAGATGAGGAAAATAGCGCATGCCTTGGAGCAGTACAAGAACTAGATAAAGGAGTTGGAGGAGCGCATAATGCCCAATACTCCTCCAGAATTAAGAGTGTTGCGAGAGAAAGATGCAATAGAATCTGCAAAGAGTATAGTGTAGACCATACATAGGATGACAGAGTTATTAGAAAAAAGTGGCCAATTGTGGACACAACTCTTAGAAGATGGGATCTTGCAAGACCTGCAAGGAGGGGAAGATAAGGTACATGCAGTAATGGAAGATTTAAAACAACGACATAATAAAATGTCACTTCTAGAAAAGATTAATAAAGATGCAAAGATGAAGAGCCTACATGCAAAGGAGAAAGAAGTGGAGGCAAAGAAAATTGCAAGACAATCTCAGTTGGAGCCTCTTCCGGACAAGGATGAACAACTGGTCATGGAGGTTGATGCAGAAAAATCATGAGTGGAATAGATAGGCTTGGAGGGAGGAGATATATTAAAACATCCAATCATCGTGCATATGGTATAATTCATGGCGGAGAAGAGAAACCAAGCTCAAGAGCAATGCCAACAAATAACATAGATGTATGAAGCACTGGCATAGGCAGTAAAAGATGGAGGAGTCCGTCACTGGCTTGGGGTGAGTCATAATGTCAGTGTTGGGGGCATGTTTGCATAGGCCAATTTTGAGAGAAAACCAAGAAAATTTTGAATATTTCAAGACAACACCAAAAAATAAGGGAGCACATTGAAAATAGAGGAAAAGAAGCATTGGAAACAAAGGAAAACCAGTGTCGAGAAAAGAAGTTACAAAGTGGAAAAACTACTGCGGAGTAGTTGGAAGGTGGACAAGCATCGACTTGGAGAACGGTTGGATCGAAGACTAGCCAATATTGAGCAGTTGAAAAGTGGACAAACCTAATCCGTGTAGGGTTAGGGTTTTTGTAAGGGATTTGTCCCAATTTTTGTATAAGTAGAATGTATTAGGACTGTAAAGGTAGTAGTTGTTGTTGGGGTGTTAGTGAATTAGTTGTTTTTAGATTGTATGATAGTGGATTGGTGAGAAGTGCTCAATTTTGTGAGGGCTGTTGTGATCCTTAAAACACTTTCTCAATAATTTGCAGGCCAATACATGCATTTCAAACTGAACATCGTCATCATTGATGTTCATGACATTCAATCCCCTTTTCCCTCTTAAGGTATGAAACTTATCCTTCATTTATTTTGATAGGGCTCTCTACCTTGCTTTATTGAACAAGGTGGTCAGATCCTTTCCTTCTTTCAATATCCCTATGATCCATGCAATCAATGCAGTATCAATTGAAATTGGTGGGTCAAGCCATAGTGTCCCTCCATGGATGCAACTGAGTAGTAACTTAACACATGAATTGATTTTTAGGTTGCATCCAAAGTGTGGAACCTCCAATAAGTTCAGTATTCCTGACTTCTCGAGTCTTGTTTCCCACATTTGTATTTCCAACAATATTTCTCCTGTTCCCGGTATGCTCTTAGAACACAAGTGCTTCTCCCTAGCCAGCTCAAGAAACTTCTTCTCATCTGTGATATCGTGATCCACAAAATTGAGAGTGGCAAACTTTCCAAGCATGTCTCCTTCCACACTTACACCAAGTGGGACTGGTGATGTCTCTAGTGGGTATTTCCCATCCGTTGGTACTTTGACTTGAGGTGCATTATCTTTCCTCGATGGGATATAATCCCTGTGAAAGCTTGTTGTTGAAGCTGAATCCAAAGCTCCAAGTGTTTCCTCGACCTCTGGTGAAACTGATGGTCATTTCAATTTCTTTCGTGCCATTGTTGATGGAGCTCCAACCTTCAGTGGTTCCATTGTTTCATGTGATATATGTCTTTTACTTTCTCTATGTGTGTGTTGGTGGGGCTCTAGTTTAGCTCTGAGTCACTCTGGTTCACTCTCACTTGCATGCAACTCTTAGTAACAATGATTCCCACTAGGATACCTTCAACTGCTTTTGTGCCTCCTTACCAACTTTTCATGTCTCTTCATATCTTAACTAACTTGTCCAATCCTCCAATGGGGTTGATAAATGGTTAAATAAATGTGGCTTTATTACTGAATTTCTCGTGTGATTTTTACCTCTTACTGCCAATCTGTCGTGATTTGCAATGGATTTTACCATTTAAGATTATACAACATCTTTATGACCTGTCATTCCTACTTCGTAGCAGTTGTTTCCTTGCTTTAATGTATTTTAATGGTCTTATCATTATTATATTGCACAACTATTCTTGCTTCTACATTTGCTTCTTCACAGTCTTTTTCTTTGTGTATGCATGATAATAATTCTTATGCATTGAATTTATGATCATTCTTATGCCTTGTACTCTATAATATTTTTCTTTTTCTATGTATTTTTTTCTTCCTTTTTCTATTTTTTATTTGTTTTTCCTCCCTTTTCTACTTTTTATTTGTTTTTATGTGTTTTTCCTCCCTACTATAGTACAATTACTATGACACATGTGTTCTAGCACAACCCAGATTACTGTGCAAACTATCGACCATCTCTATAGAGTCTTAGCTGACTTCCATTCACTATCCCTCCAAGGGATTCTCCATTCAGAGTTTCCAACTGCGCAACACCTGCCTCCGTCACATGCTAAATTACATAAGGTCATAACCAATCCATTCAAAACTTCCCTGGATACTTCATAAAATTACTGTCATAGAGTAATACTAAGTCCCTCACTTGGAACTTTTTCTATTTAATGTGTCTATAATCCCATGCCTTCTCTCTTTCCTTCTGAACCTATTGATGGAAACCTGTGACAAACTGATCTTCCTCAAGTTGTATCAACTGTGATAATCTCTCCTCTACTGTGTGCAAGTATGAAATACTAGTGATCATTGCAACGTGTAGGATAAGTAGAATAAACTCCATTGGAATTACTGCTTATGTCCCATAGACCAACCTAAAAGGTGTCTTCCTTGTCATTTTTTTAGTTATAGTCCTGTAGGCCCATAACAACACATAAACTCTTAGGTCCCAATCATCCCTCCCTACATTGCAAATCTTTGTTACAGTATTCTCCAGGATTTTATTAAAATATTCCACTATCCCATTGGCCTAAGGATGATACATGGTAATATTTTGATAATGAATTTGAAACTCCTCATTCAACGTTGCAATTGTTTTATACAAGAAGTGTGTTCCTTGATCACTAAGTAATATGCATGGACATCCAAATCATGTGACTATATTCTCAAAAACAAATCGCGCAATATTCTCTATGGTGAAATCTGTGACTGGTGTTACTTCTTCCCATCTTGTCAAATACTCATTTGTAGTGATTATGTACCCTTATCCTGATCTTTTTTCTTTTGGGTTGATTGTCCCCACAAATTCTATGGCTCATTTATAAAATTCTTGCAACACAACCTATGCATTTAAAGGCATCTCAACCCTCCTGGACGTCTGTCCAACTCTTTCACATATGTCACATGATTGGAAAGATTCCTTAGCATCTTTATGAAGTGTAGTCCACTAGAGCCTTGCACACAAAATATTTTGTGTAGTCTCTTTTCCTGCATAATGTCCTCTTGCAATCCCATCATCCGCTTCTGCAAGTATCATCAATATTTCATGTTCCAATACACATCGTCTCAATATTCCATCTGCATCCAGCTCATATAAATTCCTTGCAATCAACTAATAATATTTTTCTCTCACTACTAATTGTTTCTTATGCACGATTGTCATGTCCGACGGAGCCATTCCTTAGAAACTGCACAATGTTTGCGAAGTAATCATCTACCATTTTGACTGCAAATAGTTGTGCATATAGAAAGTTGTCATCTACATTACCTGTATCTTCCCTTGATAATATGCATGATAAATGATCTAGCTCTACAGTTAGCTTCCTTGGTTTCACCACAACCTCAAAATCATATTCCTGAAACTATAGTAGCCATCTACATATTCTCCCCCAAACACTGGCTTGTTGACTAGATATTTAAATGTAGAATGGTCCGTGTATATCTTAAAGTGAGATCCCAATAAATAATGTCTGGACTTTTGCAACACATATACCATTTCCAATCCTTACTGTTCTATGGTAATATAATGTTTCTCTGCTATAGACATCTTCCTTCTTGTAATAGCAATTGGGTGATCTATGTCTCCATCCCCTGGTTGAGATAGTACTGTGCCCAAAGAAATGGATAATGCATCTACATGAACATGAAAATCCTTCTTCCAATCTAGAAAGATTAAAATTGATGCAGTCACTAGTTTTTTTTTCAAGGTATCCAAACCCTTCTGACATTCCTCGTTCCACTGAAACTTCCCTTCCTTATTCAACAAATTTTCCATAGGTGTTGTGATTTATGCATGCCCTTTGATAAAATCCCTATAATATCTTGTGTCACCTAGAGTTTCCCTTAACTTTCCGATTGATGTAGGGGGTTCCAAATCCAAAATCACTGTGATGTTGGCTGGATACACAAGTAATCCATGTTTGCAGACTACATGGCCCAGTAAAATGCCAAACGATGTGCAAAAAATGCACTTCTTTAAATTAAGCGAGATCTGACACTTTCTACACCTATCCAACATTATCCTAAGTACTTCTATGTGATCCTTCAGTAGGATGAACATAGTCCAATCATGTATGTATACTTCTAGAAACTTATGGATAAACTCCTTAAATGTTTCAACAACAACTCTCAAAAAAACTGTAGGGGAATTTTTCAGTCCAAAGGCAATTATTATATGCTGATAACTACCCCATTATGTCACAAACATGGTCTTGTACTAGTCTTCTTGCGTAATTTCTATCTGATGGTACCCCGAGAATCCATCTGTAAAAGAGTAAGTCTCTTTGCCTCTTACATTCTCCAATACCTTGTCCATGAACAATGTTGGAAAGGGGTCATGTAAACATGCATCATTTATCTTCCTCAGATCCACACAAATCTTGATTCCTCGCGTCTTCTTGTCTTGCACTAACATTGGATTGATCCGCTCAGATTATTCTACCAATTGAATGATTTATGCATCCAACATCCTTTTTATTTTAGTTGTCACCTTTTCCTTGTACTTCAGATTTAATTTGTAAGGTCTATGTCATACTAGCTTAGCTCCTGGTTTCAATGAAATATTCATCTCACCTAAGTCCCGAACTATCCCCTTCATCTTTGAAAATGCCATTGGGAATAGGTCTTGGTATTCATGCAATAAGTCTGTAATATTTTCTACTGCCTCATCACTCCAGTAATCCCCTATCTACGCAAACTTTGGGTTCTCTGTCATCCCAATTTTTACCTTTCGCCTTTTATTGGCTTTGTGTACGCAACAGTCTCAAGTTCTAGTGCTTCTACTTCCTATTATCCTTCTATTTCAAGTACTTGTACATTCATGGAATCTTATTCATCATTTTCTTCCTTATCCACATTATAGAACTCCAGTAACTCATGGAAAATAATAGTATCCCTATGCATGCCGCATACTATTACTACCTCCATCGACCCTTCTTCTGAGAAGATATTAGTTTGAATAGCCTGTAGTGATGAATCTATTTATGGAGATTCGTGTTCAAATGTAAATGTGACCTTGAACCTATGATTCAACTCGTCCCAGTTGGTTGTCTCTCTGTACATTTCCAATTCCAAATACCAGCTCTTTGGAATTGTGTCCAGTGTATGTATAAATATGTCCGTCCATTATGTTTCTGGTACTGAACTCCATAAGGTCTTGCACTACTCAATGTGACATGCTGGATCAATTTCCCCTATATACTTCTACGTAATATTTTCTACCTCAGTTCCAAACCTGATTTGCATTAGTCTTCTACATTGCGACTAATATCCCGTCCCCTATCTATGTGCATCCCACCATCTAGTTGGAGTCTCTTTTAGAAAAACATCTAGTGCCAACATCCATTGTTGTTCAGGTGCCTGCAACTAAAACAATTTTACAAACAAACTTACATTAGTTAATCCATCATACCTAGGAGGATCACATAACTTTGTTCCAATCCAATGCAAGGATAGGGTCATGCGTACACATCATCTAGTTGATACCTCATGCATCCTATGTTGCTAATGCTCTAGATCTTCGTCTCAGTCTGATGCACATGAAATGATACCTCTCCAACTTAGTGCAGCGTCTGCAATGGGGTTTACATAATCATTCGTCCACGTAGTCTTGTTGTACAAGTTGTCAATGTCATTTATTCTTGTTGGCTCTATGTATATATTTCCTTTTGTTAGGTGCAATGGTGTAGTAACTTTCAAATATCGGACTTCAAATATCATTTATCTCCTCTTTCGATTAATGATCGTATGATTATCAAATTACCATTCAAGTCCCATTAGTACTAGATATGATCATTTGTATTCCACGGTCTTAATAACTTCAAAGTCTACCACATTGCACACGCCATCCATGTTGAAAGGTACTCCTGTCAATTGACCAATTGGTACTATCATGTGCTAATTTGCGAGCCTTAAATGAAAAGGAGACCAGACCATCTTGAGTTTACCCATCATCTCCTAGGTTTTCTTAGGTAAGATATTCACATCAGACCCTAATTCTAAGATAACATTATCCACAACGTATTTCCCATTTTGCGCATCAAATCTGAATTCTTCATTGGTCCTCTTTCTGCGCAGTACATGATTCGTCACCCTCTTTATGATGGGAGTTTCCCTTCCTTGCATGTAGTGATTGATCATTTCATGTGGTTCATTCAACACAATCTCATATTTAATCATCTCTACACAACTTCTCAGGAATTATTTTAGGGCTCTTACCTTCCCAATTTTTTTCTTTGGAACAACACACCCATTGAAAGGTGGCATAACTGATGTTGATTCTCCCCAATCCTATCAAAGTATCTCTTTTCTGGCCCTTTGATATGTATCATTTTCCTGCTGAGGATTGAATGTTGGCACAGGACTTATGAACTTCCTTATCCATTTCTCATCTTTCTTCCTTCCATTCATCATATCAACCCCTATTCTCACTCCTCCATGTGTAACAAATGCTATTCTTGGTCGTTCGTTGCGCTTCTCCATTGATATTTTCTGCACAGTCTGATTTGGATTCTGGTTATGATTCCCTCTTACTTTCCATTTTGCAACTAGTTGATGAAAATCCTATGTCGCATGGTCTAGTTCTCTACATTATGTGCATGTTGTACACAGATTTGGTAAGTTGCAGGTTAAGTGTCTCAGTTGATTACAATTGTAACACATAATCGATCCTCTTCCTCCTCTGCCCTGACCTATGAAAAATTTTCCTTTGTTCCCTAAATTGAAGCCCCTATAATTTTTGTATTGTGGACACCCTCCTTCTATTGTAGAATTCTTCTCTTGAATCTTGTACATATTTGTAGTGAGCTTCCTCATCAATTTGAATGCACACTAATCCTTCTCTTCATATCTGACGGACTTGAAAAAATTGCAAAAACATTTCCTTGGGGTACTTTGATAATTGTATAGCAATGGAAATTAAGGCAGATGATGCCCCCATTTCTTACATGTTTCACAATATCCCCCTCCTAGTAGTGGATTCGTTGCTCAATTCACCAAATACTGTGCGAATGTTGGGCATTCATCCTTATGGCGGCCTTCATTCCTACACTTGGTACACTAGACTTGTTCACGTTTCTCCTTCCCTTTTTTAAGTTCTTCCAGTTGAATCCTCAAAGAAACCAACTTATTCTGATCTTGCGCCATCCCCCACTATATCATATAGGGGATTCTTCCAGCTTCATTGCGATTTCCAAATATTTAGGCTACGATGCAACATTTTGTTGAATCAATGACCCATGAAAGTGTGGTAGAAGTCCTGCAATAAAATATTCTTGATGTTGTTGATCCAAGATCTGGAAATGCAGTCTACCCATAATATCCTTGAACCTTTGATTGAAGTCCCATACCGACTTCATTTGCACTTGTTTAATCTCCTTCAATTTTGTGATATAATGTGACTCAAACTTTGGCTTCTTGAACTCTTTTGACAATTCTTGTCTTATCTCTACCAAAGTCCTAGCTTGTCTTGTAGGCATGGTAGTCTACATATTCATGTACTAGATTAATGCATGACCTCTAAATGTTGTTTCTAACTACAAAATATTCACAGCCTCATCTTGGACATTATTTGTAGCCCAAATCGTCTCATAGATTTTTATTTTTTTCTAGCTCCTCTTACGAAACTCCCTGGAGCTTAGGAAGTCTAAGGGTGTTGTCTACCCCTACCATGTTTCTATGTGTAGTACCTTCTCTTCATGATGTTGGTTGAACTTGACTCTACGCACTGCTTCTACTACACTAATTGCTACTACATTTTCCTCCCTTGCTAAGTATGAGTTATTTAGACAAGTCTTCAACTATTATTTATGATTGTGGTGATGTACATGCAGTCATGGATTCGACATAGGACCCAGTATGACTAGGAATTAAGGGCTCTTATATTATAGGACTAGAATGTAACTCCTCTTACTCTCCTCTTATGAGTGGTATCTCCACGATTTGGAAAACTGCACAAGGTCCTCTCCCCTCCATATCACTATGCATATCTTCTTTCTTAGCCCCATTATTTCACCTCTTCTACCTCCTTCCCCTGTGCAGTTCTCCAAACTCATCTTCTTCCTCTAGTATACCTTTTTCGGTTCTCTTCATCTTCAGTCCCTTCCTTCTTTCTTCATTGCTTCCTTAATTATTTACTATCATCAGATTATCCTCTTGTCATCCCCTAGTTCCCCTGTGTGCATGAAGCCCCTTAGCAGTCAGATTCCATTGTCATCATGCACTTTTCACACAACAACATATTTATCCACGTACCCAATGATTTCATGAAACTTTTGTGCGTACCTGTGAAGAAATCCCTTTCTACAACACTATATGATTAGGTACAATATATTTCCAATTATGTAATATATCCCCCTAATATACTATCCAACCAAAAATCAAATGTGCAAGAAGTTTGATTACTTATAGAATTCAGTTGTCATATCAACTCGAGATTCTGATTCCTCAGCCCTACAGTTCAGTACCTTCCAGTATTCTTTACTAATCTTTCTATCCACTCAGTTAGAATAATTCGAAATTCACCAAATAAAATTTCATACATCTCTATATACACATGCCTTTGCATCTATTGCTCATCACTCATCTGAGGGTTTCTATTCCCTTTTCAAGCAAACTCCCATTCCTTCCTTTCCAACCATTCTGATATTTCTTTCTTATTTGGCCTCCAAAACATTCCCTCAATCACAAATTTTGCGTCTCGACAATGGAACCATTTGTTGGTGCTACGCATGATTGTAAGACCCTAGGTTTGGGATAACTTTGACCAACAAAATCCTTCATACATCGACCCTTTTGGCATCACCTGCATGCAGGTGAAGTCTCACCCGAGGTATCTATTAGTGTTGCCGAAACCATGTTTCTGCAGTAGTGAGGGAATGGGAGGTGATCATCTTTGTCATTCTTAATTATTTGTTCTATGCGCATTTCTTTGTCTCTATTCTTTGTTTAGCTACTTAGTGAAGTCAGATTCATATTACCAATATATTCCATATTAAAACACAAACCCATTACTGTAAAAGTATTAACTATTACGTAATGATCATACATAAGAAAATTCTATTCTAACATGCATCTAGATAGAATCCATAGTCAATCACATAAAATACAATAACACGGTAGTTAACGTGGTTCACCCAACTCTGGGCTACGTCCAAAATGGTTGGATTATTTATTATGCATTTGGTATTTTTCTTAGGCTTGCACACTACGCTTGAAAAGATACATCATGGTTATCTTCTCCTTTACCTAGTCTAGCCGCTCTATAGTGAAAGACTCTCTCCCTCTCTTTGCATCATGTCCTTAATATTGAGACATAGACTCTTTCGTTCTTAGCCTATCCTATCACTCTTCTTACTGATAAGAAGTCTCGACAACTTGGAACAGACTCCACAATACTGCTCGAAATGAACCATAAAAACACCCAACAAATATCCCTATTCTCCCCACCCATTACATATTTATACATAAATTCTAGGGCTTAAAACCCTGCTTTGTTCATCCCAAAACCCTATTACAATACATGATATAAAAATTTAACTTGTTGTTCAATGCTGCTTTTTCACTATGACTGTTGTTAGTCCTTATTTTATGCATCCTTCTATATTTAGCATGTCAGGCTATCATCCTTCCTTTTCTCCCACTTTCTTCTCTTGATTTATTCCCTTCTTTATTCTCTACTTTTATTTCTCTTCTTTATTCCTCTTACTACGTTTTTTACTCCTGGATGTGCCTCAACTATGCACTCCCTTTTCTTCCTTCTTCTTCTGCACACATATTCTATACTTAGAATTTTTATGAATATTATTTCCAAAATGCATGTCGAACAATCCTCCCTAACATACATATAACAATATCGATTAGTTCCAAAACATACCCTGAAGTGAATTAAACCTTATTTTCCATTTCACTCCTTATGAAATAATTATATCAATACTTTAATATAAATTAATTCAATATTATTTTTCATTTTTCAAAATACTCCTTATGAAATACTTCTCCTTCTATATCACTTGCTAATAAGAATAATAATATAAAAAAAACACGAGCCAATGGTTTACCAAAACCACGGGTCAAGGCAATACCATGGGCTAATGATATTTTTTTTTTCTTCTTTTCCTTATAGTATTTTCCCAATAGTATGGATTTTTTTGAAACTAGGATTTGTTCTTTCTTTTTTCCTTTTTTTTTTTCTTTATTAAGAGAAAAGAATGGGGCACCATCCTGGAGAGTATTTGTAGATTTTTTCTTTTCTTTTCTTCATTCTTTTTTCTTATGCAACAACAAAATCCACTTGATCATAGATCATGGAAACAATCGAACAACTAGAAAGACACCTCTAATACCAAATGAAGTGGATTTGGTGGTCCACTTCATGAGAACATCATGAATACATAACATAATTCCATATTTTCATAATAAATAATATTTTATTTACTATTCTTTTTACATATTTACTTGACATGATATGAAATACTATATGTGTATATAAATACACGTTGCAAATAATAAGTCATGTCCTTGGCAAAGGTCATGAGTTATCATATACTTATCATTTACATTATAATACCTAATTACATAATAACAAACCTATAATATATTATTACATGATAAGAAATCTAATATACTTTAGGTATATTACAATTAGATTAGTGATGTGTGAAAGTAGATAGGTTTATGTGTGAGTGATTACCATTGTGAGTTTGTATGTGTTTGTACGTGTATGACTTAGGGATCTATCTGTACACAATCAGAGGAGGATTGTGGCATAGAGAAGACTTTCTTTTTTGAAGAAGCTACTACTAGAGAGGGTCATCATTTGAAGATAAAACATGATTTGGATATTCAAATGTCTTCGCGGCCTTCTTGTGAATCAATCATGCGATATCTATTGTGTGCGTCTAATGGATCATCCAACCACTAGTCTGGTAAGAAAGCCATTTGTTTTTTGTTTATCTATAGTGTGTGGTGAATTCTGGAAAGTAAGAGCACATTGGTAGTTATAAATGAATCTACACGACATCAGTCAACGAAGGAAATTAAGAGCACATTAGCAGTAAAAAATGAATCTTCATGGCATCAAATCAAAGAATTTTTTTTCTCATTCACTACTAAGTTTTTTTTATTAGCATTGTGTTTTTAATATGAAATAAATGATGATGAATCACCAAATCATATGAAAGCGTTTATAGTGAAATGAAATGTCTTATAAGATTAACTCAGATACATCCCGTTACTAGAATAGTTTCCTATAGAATTGACAAGCACCATGGTTGGTTACTTAGGTGTCTCAATAGATGGAAGTATGTCCATAGGAATGTGAGTTGTTCAGTCACTGCACTCAATTTTGAATTGATTTTTTGGTATGAAGTAATTGTATTTTCAGAGATAGAAGGGATCAAATGCAGGTAAAAGTTCAATGTGGATGGTTTTCAAGTTAGTTCGAGAGTTGTAGATCTAGTGAACAGTCCCTCATTAGTTGTTTAAGACATGTAAGTGGTATACCAATGAGGTTATGCAACAGGTATGTGAGTTCTTTTTAAGTAATTTACTTCCGGAGATATGTGACTCAAGAGTTCATGGAGGGAACTCGAGAATTCAACATGGGAGCTACACCTTTACAAGGGTTAAGAGATAGCTTGATGTAGTTAGTAGACTGGAATATTTTGAAATGTTTAAGGGATTTTGATGAAGAGCATACCTGAAAGAGATCAAGACAAGTACTTGTTAAGGGAGGGTGTTTGAATAATTAACTCCAACTTATCTTATGTGTTGATGTTTGTGGTAGCATCAAACATGTATTTCCACACATGATCTGGATTATTTTCGGCACGAAATAAGAGCGGAGATATAATAAAGAAATTTAAAGAGATATCTCGGAAATCCAATAATATAACATAAATGTATTAAATATGAAACCATAAACACATAGATACAGTAATACACAATTTTCTATTAATGAGCGAAAATGTACAAACACTGTAAAAATACAGAGTGAGACTCGCTAGAATGGTGGCAGCTTATCTCTGACAAGAGATGTGTCTACTACTCGCATTCAAAAGAATATGATTTTACAATGAGGCTCCAAAGGCATTTTTATCATTAATAAAATCCAAAACCCTAACCCCGGAAGATGAAAATTCAATAGTTTTGTGGACCCCGTTTTGGGTAGTTTGGTGTATCAACTTCCCAGGGGCATAACTTTGGCATACGATCTTCGTTTGGGATGCACGATATCTCATTGGAAAGGTATCATCGAGGAGATTTATTTTTGGGGCTCAATCAATGCCTTCGTATATCATTGAAAATCTCGATCCCAAAAAATCTTCATTTAGGCCATCAAAATGGCCCTGGAAGTTAAAAAATGCTAAAAATAGTAAATTGCCAAAATTGTGAGAAAATTGTTTTGAGCTAGTTAGAAGAGGTGGGTGGAAACCAATACCCACTTGGATCAATCCTCCCTCCTTAGGAATAAATTTTCTCCATTGTGTTGATTTCCCAGGGGAGAGGGGAAATCGATTGAATCTTGGTGCGTTGCTTGCCTTGTTGGAGACATTGCATTGTGGAAGGCCATCATGAACCTGTTGTTGGTGGGGTTGAATCTATTCAACCAGTCGAGAAACATGAGATGTTTGGGTGTAGAAGGAATATTTGTGCTTTGTTGCATTCTTGTTGACTTGCTTCTTTTGGATAGAAGGTTCTTGGGACGAGGCTATAATGGTTGCAGTATCCTTATTTTCACCTTTTGAACAAATTGTGAAGAAGCTTAATTGTGTAGTATGAGATATTACCTTGCGTCACTATTTAGGTGGGACAATAGTTGGAACTACCTATGGTATCCTGTAGAGATGACCCCCCAAAGTAATAATGACATTATGTGGTCAAGACTCATAGATAGCATGATGCTTCAACATATATGGCTGGCCCAAGAGAACATCATAGACATCCAGCAGGGAAACATCACATAATACCTCATCCTTGAAGGGTTGGATGTCATATGAAAATAGGCACTGTTAGCTGACATGAAGATCTCGTCCCTGGCGAAGCCACCCAATGTTGTATGGTTGCAGGTGTGGTGTTGTCGACCATCCCAACTGTTTGATGACTTGTGTTGAGATGAGGTTCTTCTGACTTCCTCTATCAACAATAAAATGCAGCAGGGTCCCCTTCACCCATATCTATGAATGAAAAAGGTGCTCCCCCTCTTCAGGATATGTGGGTTCTTCTGGTTGAATTGTTGCGGTCGCAACAATAGTAGTGGGGTCTGTGTTGATGATCTGTCTTCTATAAATATTATTTGAATAAGATTATGAATTAGGTTTCGGCTCCTTGTCTTTGATCTCGAACACCAATGATGTTTTTTAGAGGCATTCATCGTTGTTGTGGCAGGGGATTTTGTGGAAATCACAGCATTTTATGTTGTCCTTCTTTGTCTTTTTGTGACCCTTCGTTTCCTATGGCTTGGACTGGTTTTTAGGAGACTGTTTGTTAGGGCCCTCTTTATCAATTTTTTTTTGTTGTGGACTTACAGACCCAAAATCTCATTTGTTGTGGTGCTTAAATATTTTTCTCGATTTTAACAGCGTATCGATAAGCAACATCGAGTGATGAGATGTCCAGAAAATCCATTTCAGTTGGGATGTATCTATGTACATCCTCACAGTATTTTAAAACCAAATATCATTCAGAGTCTTTGATACCCAGCTTGGTGCACAAGGTATGGAAGGTATTGGTGAAATCCAAAACTTCTAGGCCCTTCTCTTGCTGCAGTGTGGTCCATCTCATGTACTGGTCTTCATAGTTTCCAATAGGATAATACTATTCCTTTACCGCATCCAAAAAAATATCCCAAGTGGGCTCAACCCCATATATTCCAAAATCTTATATAGAACTTTTCTCCCAGTAATTTTCCCACTATTGTTTGGCATGGGGAAGAACCTTAAGGAGTGCGAAGGTGATATTTTCTGTGTTGGAGAAATTATGAACATAGAAATAACCTTCTAGCATATTTAACCATTTTTCTAGGGATTCCGCATCTATATGTCCTTAAAATACAGAAATATCAAAATTAACTTGTACCTTGAAAGGAGAGGTGCTTCCAAAGTGGTCACTTGATGAAGACGTGCCTGTTGTTATCCCCAGGATTTGAAGGATGTGGGAAAATTTCTCTATCAGTTCGTCCCTATGTCGCGTGAGAGATTGCTCAAGCAATAGATTAGTAGAATCGTCTGCTCTATCGCTTTTATTTTCTTCCACCATGGAGGGTTTCTTGGGTGTGCGAGAGTGATTTTACTCAAGAGAGAAAATATCAAGACCCAACTTGCTATACTCAGACCTCATCGGGGAAATGCACTGAAAAAAATGATCGAGAGAAGCCTGCTCTAATACCACTGATCCAGATTATTTTCGGCCCGAAATGAGAGTGGATATATAATAAAGAAATGTAAAGATACATCTCAGATATCCAATAATATAACATAAATGTATCAGATATGAAACCATAAACACATAGATATATTAATATACAATTTTCTATTAATGAGAGAAAATGTACAAAGACTGTAAATATACAGAGTGAAAGACTCGCTAGAATGGTGGCAACTTATCTCTGAGAAGAGATGTGTCTGCAACTCGCATTCACAAGAAGATAATTTTACAATGAGGCTCCAAATTCCTTTTTATCATAAATAAAATCCAAAACCCTAACCTCGGAAGATGAAAAGCCAACAATTTTGTGGACCCCGTTTTGGGTAGTTTGGTGTATCAACTTCGCGGGGGTGTAACTTTGGCATACGATCTTTTTTTGGGGGGCACAATATCTCATTGGAAAGGTATCGTAGAGGATATTCATTTTGGGGGATCAATCAGAGCCTTCAACTTTCATTAAGAAGCTTGATCTTGAAAAATATTCATTTAGGCCCTCAAAATGGCCACAGAAGTTAAAACCTGCTAAAAATATTAAATTGTCAAAATTGTCAGAAAATTGTTTTGGGCCAATTGGAAGAGATGGGTGGCCACTGATATCAACTTGTATCAACACAGGTCTATGTGTCTAGACGTGTGGGAATCATCCAAAGACTTCTACTCTTTAATTTATTTTAATTAAATGAATTATTAAAGTAAATGTTTTTTTACTAATTATGTAATTGACTTATTTGAGGAAAGTGCTAAAAGTACTTATCATGTAATCTTCACCTGGAATCTAAATCTCAAGTGATATTACAAATAGATTATAAATCATGGTTATAAAATCAAAACTAGGGTGAAGGAGAAGAAAAGTTTCACACATAGATAACAAAGAAGGACTTTTGCTAGTGTGGAGTCAATCAAGAGTGTAGAAGTAAAGGAGGACTTTTTCTTACACTTGACACACTTGATACTTGATAGTAGAGAATTAATTTCGAGAGGATTGAATCATGAAGAACTGTGACTCAATGTCTTAGATAGGTGGATAAAAACTTCCATATAGAGATCAAGTCAAGGAGAAGAGAAAACATAGGCAACAGAGGTGGTTTTCGGTCAGAGGAATCCATAGAGAAGTGTCTCTTTGTACGAATCTTTCTGTACAAGTTTTTTGTACATGTATGCGGATCATAGTGGAGACAATCACGTACATACGTGTGTCACAATAAAGTGAATCATGTACACCTCGAAATGTGTGCATTTATGGTTCGTACAATATATCACACTTTGCTAGGTTTGTATGCAGTTGTATCTCTCTTAGTGAGCCATCATCCTTATTTTGGGAGCCCTGATTTTACCATAATAAAGTCATTCTCAACACTGGTTTTCCCTCCAGGTTTTTTCTAGGGATATATACCCAAAAACTATTGGTGTTTATGTGTGCATGATTTTGGTTTCCTTGTTTGTTTTTGTTGCATATTTTGTTGATTACGAAGTTATGCTTTTAGTAGATAAAGATATTTTATTTTGAGCTAATTTTTGGGTGTTTGGTTTAAGAGGATAAAATCACCATGGTATAAGAGCATACCAAGGGTCGAATCCAATAAAATCAACATGGTATCAGGGTGGGTGCTATGAAGGGAACCCAAATCTTATATCCATAGAATATCCATAACCTATAGGAGGAAATCGAAGGATAAATTTCAGGGAAACATTCGTACTGAGACAAAACTATTTTTTTGCAGGATTGAAGGGTTCTACGCAGGCCACAGGAAGTAGAGTCACGTACATACATTGGTTTCTTTGACAACAATCACATATATGTGAGTTGCAGTGCTGACAGTAGTGTACAAGTCCGTACATGTTAGTATAGGGGTAGTTTTCAGCGAGAAGTTATTTCCAGGACAATTTACCAGGTATTAGGGATGAAAACAATATCATTGAGAGTTGAGGACATATTGTATGGAGCATCCAACTTCCTATCTATGAAATCAAGAGTAACTTTTGCGTTGAAGGAGTGTGACCTTTAGGATTTAGTGGATAAGGTAGTTACTCCATCGACAAATCCGACAACTTTGGAAGCTCACAACAAGAAGGAGATAAAATCAGAGAGGGTCCTCCAAGATTTCGTGAAGGATCATATAATCCCTCACCTGAACGAGAATAAGACGACCAAAAATATGTTTGATTCCTTGTTAAGTTTATTCCAGAGAAAGAACATGAATAGGAATATGGTCTTAAGGAATAAACTCATATCAATGAAGATGCATGGATCTCATAATGTTACTAGGTATATCATGAGGATCACACAGGTGTGTGATCAACTTGCAACCATAGGAGAGAAACCAGAGGATGCAAAGCTCATGAATATGGCATTGGATGGTATTCCCAAGTCACGGGAACCATTCATCAAAGGATTTTTTCCTCTGGAAAATCTCCCATATTGGCAGATAATTTGGGATGATTTCATCCAAGAAGAGCCCGAGGAGGATTCTAAGAGTAACATTAAGGGAAGTAGTGAAGAGAAATAGGCTCTCGTCAATACTGCAATGAAGGGAAAAGGAAAGAGTTCTAGAAAGAAGGGTAGCAATGATGCAGAATCATCACAGTCAGGGAAGAAGAAGGACTTGAGTATAATCAAGTGTTTATCATGTCACAAGTTTGGGCACTATGCATCACAATGTTTGGAGAAGAAGAGGAAAGGGAAGACATAAACAAAAACATCAGCAGAGACGCAACTAGATGAGTTTTCATCGAAGTTTGAGAATGAATTCTAAATGTTTTCATACCTCTCTACCATCACCAATTCAAGGAATGATTGGTACTTGGACAATGGTGCTTCTTGTTACATGATGGGGACACATGAGTTGTTCACCAATTTGTTATAGAATGACTCAGATATATAGGTGGAGCTTGAAATGGTTTCCATGTGTGGTGTAGAGGGAGTTGGGATAGTAAGGTTCTAGCTAGAGTTAGGAGGATTTCTGGAGGTGGAAGATGTGTGGTATCTACCATAAATGAAGAATAACTTTCTCTCAGTTTCAGTTTTGGAGGACATGGGTTTTGTCGTTAATTTTTAGAGAGGGAAAGTACTCATATGTTCATAGGGAGATATCCCTGACACAACAATTAGCATTGGTGTCATAGATGGTAGGTTATAAAGGTTGCAGGGCCAACCTGTAAGAAGATCCAAGGGGATATTGGATCATGGATTGATGTTAGTGGAAGAGGACAAGGAGCAAGAGGCTTTGAAGGGTGAACAACCAAAGGATGAGAAGAGTTCATAGACTTCCAATGTAGGGATTAAACCGTCTAATGGAAAGGGGGAGTTATCCCCTTCTAGTCTTGTTAAGAGACCGAGTTGGTACAAGATGACATTGATGGATGCTTAGGAGCAGGAAGCTTCTAGGAGCACATTAAGGGAGAGAATTCCTTCGGTGAACTTTCAAAACTTTGTGGCCTTGATATGTAGCATAATCAATTTTGAGTATTCCAGTATTAAGGGAGAAACTAACTAGCAGGTTTGGAGGGATTCTAGTATAGGGGATGATGTGTGTGACATTGTGCTAGAGTCAGAGGTAGAACCAGTTCTAGCTAGGTCTTCGGCAAATACATTTATTAGTAAAAGGGATTTTGGATGATTGTGGTAGCATTAGATAGGTACTTCCACATAGGTATATGTGTTTAGATGTGTGGAAATTGTCCAAATCATTCTACTCTTGAATTTACTTTCATTAAAGGAATTGTTAAAGTAAATTTTATTTATTTATTAATTACATAATTGAGTTATTTGAGGAAAGTGCTAAAGGTACTTGGCATGTAATATTTTCATGAAATATAAATCTAAAGTGAGATTATAAAAACATTATAACTCATGATTATAAAAGTAAGTCTAGGGTGAAAGAGAAGACACTTTTCACACAAAGATAGCAAAGAAGGACTTTTGCTACTGTGGAGTCATCCAAGAGTGTAGAAGAAAATAAGGAATTTTGCTTACACTTGACACACTTGATACTTGAGAGTAGAGGATTAATTTAGAGAGGATTGATTCACGAAGGACTGTGATTCAATATCTTGGATAGGTGGAGAAGGAATTCCATCTAGAGATCAGGTCAAGGAGAAGAGAGAACAAAGGCAGTGCAGGTGGTTTTTCATACATGTACGCGGGTTATAGTAGAGAAAGTCACATACATAAGAGGGTCACAAGAAGGAGAATCATATACACCTTGAAAAGCATGCAATTTTGGTTTTTACCACATGTCAGAATTTGTCAGGTTTGTCTCCAGTTGTATTTCTCCGTGGACCATTATCCTTGTTACGTGAGCCCTGATTTTAGCATAATAAAATCATTCTCAGCACTGGTTTTCCCTCTAAGGTTTTGCGAGGGGTATCTACCCAAAAAATATTGGTGTTTATGTGTGCATGATTTTGGTTTCCTTGTTTATGCTTTCGTTGCATATTTCATTGATTACTCAACTGTGTTTTTACTAGATAAAGATATTTTATTTTGAGCTAAAGAGATTTTATTTTGAGATAAGTGAGATTAGAAATAAATTATAACTCACAATTATAAAAGTAAGGTGAGGGTGAAGGAGCTGCAAATTTTCACACATAGATAACAAATAAGGACTTTTTCTAGTGGAGTTAGTGTAGAAGCAAAGAAATGATTTTTATTACACTTGACACACCTAATACTTGAGAGTAGATGATTAATTTCAAGAGGATTGAATCATGGAGGACTGTGATTCAAGATCTTGGATAGGTGGAGACGGACTTCCATCTATAGATCATGTCAAAGAGAAGAGAGAACAAAGGCAACACATGTGTTTTTTCCTACATGTACATGGGTTACAATGGAGACACTCACGTACATATATAGGTCACAAGAAGGAGAATTGTGTACACCTCGAAAAACATGCAGTTATAGTTTGTACAACAGGTTAGACTTTTTCAACTTTTTCTGCAACTTTATTTCTCTCAGTGGGCCATTATCCATGTTACGGGAGCCCTAATTTTATCATAATAAAATAATTATCGGCATTGGTTTTCCCTCTGGGGGTTTTCTAGTGGTATCTACCCAAAAACTGTTGGTGTGTATGTGTGCATGATTTTGGTTTCCTTTCTTATGCTTTCACTGCATATTTTGTTAATTACTCAGTTGTTCTTTTAGTAGATAAAGAGATTTTATTTTGAGTTAATTCTCAAGTGTTGATTTGAAGTGGTGAAAATCAACATTATGTACTTAATATTAGATGTTCTTCATCATATTATTAAGATTGTGGTTTGATAATTGTAATATAGAGATAAGATAAAATATTTGTTTTTTTATGTAGGAGTTTGTTAAATCTAGAGGAGGTCTAGTGTGTTGTTGAGATATTCTCAAAAAAAAAGAATTATATAACTAAGATACTTAATATATTTATACTTATATGAGTAATAATTCATTGAATTAATTAATAAAATACAATAATAGTTTTGATGTGTATAAAGAAATGTCTACTTTCACATTTCTTGTTTTAATTTTATTAGAAGAGTAATATTTATGTCTACTTTCACATTTCTTGTTTTAATTTTATTAGAAGAGTAATATTTAACATAATTTCTTAATTAAAGAAACAAGAGAAATGGTAAATGTTTGAAAGTTGTTTTTAAGAGTAAGCTATCCAGATTAAGAGTAAATATATCATTCATATAGAAGTCATTACATGCAAATTAACATTGTGGTTGATGAAGTAATTTGGTAAATTAACAAAAATATAGTTCAACCTTTTTTCTTGAAAAATACAAGATCAATTATGTGTTGATGGAAATTGTACAATGGTGTTTCATGTCTATTACTATCAACTCCGAGGAGAAAGTGAAAACAAAAGTGTGAATTCTATAATGCACATGAACAATAAACTAAAGGAGAAAAAACTAGTGGTCCACTTGAGATCATGATTGAGAGAAAGTATTTCGATGCCTTTTCCATTTCAGAGTTTTCTATCCTTCGTAAAGTCTTAAAATGGAGGATTTTATTCCTCATAACAATACTCAACCTTTACTATGGAGTACAAAGCTTGCTTGTATTTTTGAAAAAGCAATGAGTTTTTTTTGGGGGTATATGAGTGTGTTTATTTGAAGAAGAATGAGAAATATTTCATATTCATTGTAGACCGTTATGTTGAACATGAGATTTGAATGTGGTGGCCTAAGGCCCGACTTTTCTAATGTACTTGGATTTATCCAAAGCATTAATGTTGATCCGACGTTCTAAGTAACATGGAAGGAGACTTTGAATTTGATGCTTTCATGTTTGAATTTGGTTATGGAGATGAAAATATGATTGGGAGGAGATTAAATATGAATTTGTGTTTGAAATGTCTAACATAACATATAATATAGATCGAATATTTCGGTGAGAACATTAGTTTGCAATTTATTGAGAATATATAAATTTATTAATTCAGTTTTTGGAAGGAAAAATAAATATTTTAATTTTAGAAAGTTTAAATTATTATAAAAATTCTTTGTTTGTTTTCTATCTTGTCATACCAACTTTTAATATGACTGGATTTTTTTGGGTGTCTTCTCCCCACTAGATAGAGTTTCAAATCTTGATTATCTTTCTTTCAAGTTACATTACCAACAACAACATGTGTATTCCTTTGATAGACATTTCCAATGAGCTATCGTGCACCCCAAACAAGAACGTCTGCCAAAGTTATGCCCCTGGGAAGTTGATACACCAAACTACCCAAAACAAGGTCCGCAAAACTGTTGGTTTTTCATCTTTTGGGGTTAGGGTTTTGGATTTTCTTTATGTTAAAAAGACCTTTAGAGCCTCATTGTAAACCATCATCTTTCAAATGCGAGTAGCTATCACATATCTTCTCAGAGATAAGCTACCACCATTCTAGCGAGTCTTTCACTTTGTAATTTTATAGTCTTTGTACATTTTCGCTCATTAATAGAAATTGTGTATCACTGTATCTATGTGTTTATGGTTTCATATCTAATACATTTTTGTTATATTATTGGATATCCGAGATATCTCTGTATATTTCTTTATTATATCTCTGCTCTCATTTCGTGCCGAAAATAATCTGGATTAGTGGTATCAGAGTAGGTTGCTCTTGATCATTTTTCAGTGCATGTCCCCGACGAGGTATGAGTATAGAAAGTTGGGTCTCGAGCTTGTCTCTCTTGAGGACAAGCACTCTCGCACGCCCGAGAAATCTTCCATGGTGGAAGAAAAGAAAAATGACAGAAAAAATGATTCTATTAATCTATTGCTTGAACAAGCTCTCACGTAACAGAGGGACGAAATGATGGAGAATTTTCCCCACATGCTTCAACGCCTATTGATAAGAACATGAGTGTCTTCATCAAGCAACCACTTTGGAGGCACCTCAACTTTCAAGGTATAAGTTAATTATGATATTCTCATATTTGAAGGAAAAATAGATGCAGATGCTCTAGAAAAATGGTTAAATCTGCTAGAATGTTATTTCTCTTTTCATAATTTGCTCGACGGGGAAAATAACACCTTTGCACTCCTTAAGGCTCTCCCCCATGTAAAACATTGGTGGGAAACTTATAGGAGCAAAGTTCCACAAAGGAGTCTGGAATATATGGGGCCGAGCCCACTTGGGATTTCATTTTGGATGCTATAAATGAACAATATTACCATGTTGACAACTATGAGGACTAGTACATGAGATTGACCACACCGTGGCACGAGAGAGGCCAAGCAGTTCTGAATTTCACCAATACCTTCCATATCTTACGTAGTAAGCTCGATATCAAAGACTTCAAACGACATTTGGTTCTGAAATACCGTGGGGCTCTACATAGATACATACAAACTGAAATGGATTTTCTAGACATCTCATCACTCGGTGCTACTTATCGATATGTTGTTAAAATTGAGAAGAAATTTAAGCACTAGAAAAAATGGGTGTTCGGGTTTGCAAATCCGTAACAACCAAATTATGATAAAGATGACCCTAAAAAACAACCTATGGAAAACCAATCCAATCCACAAGAAAAGAAGGGTCAGGGATAAACGAAGAAGGACACCGAAAAATGGTGTGATTTCCACAAAATCCCCTGGCACAACACCAATGAATGTTTCTCAAAACATTCATTGGTGGTTGAGATCAAAGACAAGGAGCCAAACCCTGATTCAGAATTTGATTCAAAAAATACTGATAGAAGACAGATCATCGAGGAATACTCCATTGCTATTTTCGCGACCACAACAATTCAATCAGAAGAACCAACAGATCCTGAAGAGGGGGAGCACCTTTTTAATTGACAAATGTGGGTGAAGAAGACCCCGCTACATTTTATTATTGATAGCAGAAGCTAGAAGAACCTCATCTCAACAGAGGTCGTCAAACAGTTGGGATAGTCGACAACACCACACCCCTAGCCATACAATATCGGGTGGCTTCGCTAGGGACAAGATCTTCATGTGAGCTAGCAGTGTCGATTTTCATATGACATCTATGATCTGGATTTATGCTAGAACATAAAATAATACACAAATAACCATGAATACAAATATGTAGTGAAAATAACACTTCATTTCATTAATATCAAAGAACTGAAATTTGTTTACAGACATAATAGAAATAAACTAGCTAGGGACCTGGTAGCTTATCTCTAAGAAGAGATGTGGCAACTACATGCCTCTGAACTCTGTGTTCCAATGAGGCTCGAAGGCCTATCTATTATTGAGAAACAATGGAAACCCTAAACATCCAAAAAACCTAACCCTAGGAGATGAAACGCCAGAATATGTGCCCCGTCGGGGTAAATTGGTACATCAATTTTTCGGGGTCGTAACTTTGGCATATTATCTCCCTTTGATGCATATGATACATCACTAGAAAGATCTATCCGAGGAACACAATTGTTGGAAAAAAATATCATGTTGATACTTTTTGATCGGTAGATGCCTAAAAAACGTCGTTTAGAACCTCAAAATGGCTCCGGAAGTTCAGGACCCAAAAAACTGCCTAAAATAGTAAATTGTGCTATAATTAAGGAAACTGAAAAACTGAAAGAAACAATGGTGGGGGTCCAAGTGGAATAGGCAGGTGGCCACCAATATCCACCTGGATCAATCTATCTCTTCAAGCATGAGGTATTATGTGATGTTTCCCCACTAGATGTCTATGATGTTCTCTTGGGCCAACCATATATGTGGAAGTGTCATGCTATCTATGAGTCTTGACCTCGTAGTTTCATTTTTACTCTGAGGGGTCATTTCTATAGGATGCCATATGTAGTTCCAACTACTGTCCCACCTAAACAATGCCACAAGGTAGTATCTCATACTACAAGATTCAACTTCTTCACAAATTGTTCGAAAGGTGAACATAAGGATAGGACAACCACTAAAGCCTTGGCCCAAGCACCCTCTATTCAACAGAAGCAATTTGAAAAGACTACAACAAAGTGCAAAGATTCCTTCTACAAGTACACATAGACATCTCATGTAGCCTGACTAGTTGAACAAATTCAACCTCGCCAGCAAAAGGTTTGTGACAGCCTTCCACAACGCAACGTCTCTAGTAAGGAGGGAAGATTGATCTAGGTGGATACCGGTGGACACCCAAGTATTCCAACTAGCTCATTTTGGCAGTTTCAGTTTGGCTTTTTTGTTTCTAGTTTTTGAGTCCCAAACTTTCGGGCTCATTTTAAGGCCCTAAACAACATTTTTAGGGCTCGCCATAGTCATATTGTAAACCTAGTTAGAGTCTTACAAAAACATGTGTAGTCCTTGGATAGACATTTCCAACAAGTTATCGTGAGCCCCAAACAAAGATCATATGCCAAATTTATTCCCCCGGGAAGTTGATACACCAAACTACCCAAAAATAAGTCCACAAAACTGTTGGCTTTTCATCTTCTGAGGTTAGGGTTTTGGATTTTATTTATGTTAAAAAGGATTTTAGAGCCTCATTGTAAACTATCATCTTGCGAATCTGAGTAGCCATCACATCTCTTCTCAGATATAAGTTGCCACCATTCTAGTGAGTCTTTGACTCTGTAATTTTACAGTCTTTGTACATTTTCGCTTATTAATAGAAATTGTGTATAACTGTATCTCTGTGTTTATGGTTGCACCTCTGATACGTTTCTGTTATATTATTGGATATCTAAGATATCTCTGTATATTTTTTTATTATATCTCAGCTCTCATTTTGTGCCGAAAATAATCCAAATCAATTGAAGTAGTGAAAATCAACATTAAGTGCTTACTATTAGATATTCTTCATCATATTAAGATTGTGGTTTGATAATTGTAATGTAGAGATAAAATAAAATATTTGTTTTTTTATTTAGGAATTTGTTAAATTTAGGAGAGGTTTTAGGTGTGTTGTTGATATACTCTCTTAACAAATGAATTGTATAACTAATATATATATATATATATATATATATATATATATATATATATATATATATATAATTCTTAGTTGAATTAATTAATAGAATACAATAATAGTTTTTATACACTATTTTGATGTGTTCTACTTTCAAATTTCTTGTTTTAATTTTAATAGAAGAGTAATATTTAACATAATTTCTTAATTAAAGAAACAAGAGAAATGGTAAATGTTTGAAAGTTGTTTTTAAGAGTAAGTATATCATTAATATAGAAGTCATGACATGCAAATTAGCATTGTGGTGAACAAGCAAGGTTGATAAAGTAATTTGGTAAATTAACAAAAATATAATTCAACCCTTTTTTTTTATAAATACAAGATCAATTATGTGTTGATGCAGCTTGTAGAATCGTGTGTCATAAGGGAACACAAAAGTGTGAATTCTATAATTCACATGAACAGTAAACTAAAGAAGAAAAAACTAGTGGTCGGCTGGAGATCATGATTCAGAGAAAGTCTTAAAATGGAGGATTCTATTCCTCATAACAATACTCAACCTTTACTATGGAGTATAAAGTTTGCTTGTAGTCGTTGTGGATCTTCAGAATTCAAATTAGTTAGTAGTTTTTTGGGGGGATAGTATTCGTTGTGGATGTTCGGAATTCAAATTCGTTGTGGATGTGCTTAATTGAAGAAGAATGAGAAATATTTCATATTCATTGTAGACCGTTATGTTGAACATGTGATTTGAATGTGGTGGCCTAAGGCCCGGTTTTACTAATGTACTTGGATTTATCCAAAGCATTACTGTTGATCCGACGCTCTACTTAACATGGAAGGAGACTTTGAATTTGATATTTGACTTTGGTTATGGAGATGCAAATATGATTGGGAGGAGATTAATTATGTATTTGTGTTCGAAATGTCTAATATAACATAATAGACCCACGGAATATTTTGGTGAGAACATTAGTTTGCAATTTATTGAAAATATATAAATTTATTAGTTTAATTTTTGGAAGGAAAAATAAATATGTTATTAAACACAAGGAGTTTACCATAACATGCCTCAACGCTTTATTTGAAGGAGATGATTAGCAAATTTCACCTTAAAAATGAACTTTGTGGATTTTTACATTAATACTATAAAAATATTTCATCATTTAATTTATATTTTATATACAAATTATAAAAAATCATTAATATTAATGATTTTATAGAATATATATATATTACAGAAAACCTAAAACAATGAAATTACACTGGTTACATGATCATCGAACTATTTAAAAACCATGCACAAATAACATTGCCTCTAATCGTTTGGTTACCCTACTTTAACTTGTACGGTATGTGGTATGGTATGTTATAGGTGAAACTTATTATCAAATATATATACTGCTAAAAATTTATATGGTTATTTTATTATATATATATATTTTTATTTTTTTTATTTTCATATTTAATAATTATTATCTCATTATGTTGTTATTATTATAGAGTACTATATATTAAAAATCTTTACGGAAAATATTGTATGAGATAATATATTATAATTGAAGGCTTTAATATATATATTTAGACGGAGTGCCCTTTTATTAATGGACATGTCTTTTCCATTATTGTCTTTTAATTATATATATATATATATATATATATGTTGATGATCATTTCCTTACATGCACGTTTAATTAATATAGATCACTCTATCAGGGAGAAGGCAATGTGAGAGCACCTCAAGTCTATCATCTCTTTGTTAGAAGAAAGACTACGCCTAGGCCATTCACCACTAGCAAAGGCTCATGAGTGAACATATCATTTCCCTTGGTCGAATCATCATGACCAATATCCGAGAACATTTGCCTAATGTTGCTAACTGGAAAAACAACAAAACTCCCTCTCAGCGAGGGAGACACTCTGAATCATGCCAAGATTGTCTCTGAAGTACAAAAAATTCGTTCTAGACTCATGACACTTGTCTGTCATTCTTCGGAGATGTGTCTCTCCCACCTGGACCTGAGGGGGAACTTCCTCTATGATTCTCCCTCTAAGCCAACTCACTCTTTCCGAGATGAGGTTCACTTTGGGTCTGCATGTGATAACATCTAACATCTCGAGTCTTTATCACTCCTAGTCAAATCAACATGACTAAGGAGAAAGACTACATCTAGGCCATTCACTACTAGCAAAAAGTCGCATGTGTGAATGTATCATTCTCCCTTGGTCAAATCAACATGACCAATCTAGGAGAATTTTTCCTGATGCTACTAATTGGAGAACCATCAACATCCTAGGCCATTCATCACTAGCATAGCCCTGTGAGTGAATGTATCATCCTCCCTTGGTAAAATCAACATGACCAATCTATGGGAATGTTTGCCTGATGCTGAAACATCAACACTCCCTCTCAGTGAGGGAGACATTATGCATCATGCCAATGTTGTCTCTGAAGTATTCAAAACTTCAATCTAGACAGAGGCTTGGTGATAATGTTAGCAATATGCTAATCCGACAATATGTATTGGAGCTCCCTCTTGATCCCTTCTTCATTGCATAAATCACCGAGGTCAAAAGAAATACTCTTTCCGAAGTTCATCTGCAATCCCATCAAGCTTAGATTCTTCTGTCTTCTTTTGTGGTGCATCCTCATCAACATCAACTATTGATGCATGCTTCTTTCCCTTCCTTTTCTTCTGAGGAGATTGAAAAACATAGTGACCAAATGTATTAAAATTGAAGCACTTGGTCCTTGAAAACTCCGTCTTCTTCTGTTCTTGAACTGGAGTTGATCCTCCACTTGTATTTCTATTTCCATTTTTTTTTCTTTTTCCTTTTCTTGCATGAGCTGCAAGAGCTTGAGTTCCTTCATCATGGAGTCTCTAGAAATTGTTCTTGGATAATAATTTGGCCTCTTCTTGGACACAATCAGTCCATAACCAATCAAACTTTAGAAACTGCTTTCTTCCACAAATACTCTGAACAAATGACTCTCATAAAGAAGGTAATCCATTAAGAGTTATTGTAAGAAGTTGTGCATCATCAATGGTGTCTCCAATGACTTTAATTTGATCTCTGAACTGGGATACCCTTAATAAAATAAGTGGCAATTAAATCTAATGTGGTCATCATGATACACCATAATTAATTCCTCAACGTTAGTTTCCTTCTAGTGTTCTTACTATTGAACAATTCCACCAAGGCATCAAACATTCCCTTGGCATTATTTAGCTCAGTGATGTATGGAATCAAGTGATTTTTTGGGGAATCTATCAATACCCCCTTAGCTATTTTTTCATTCTTATTGTGCATGGATTTCTCTTTAGCACTTGTTGGTTCTGACACATCTTCTTTTACATAATTCTGAATCTCATTTCCATTGAGGATAAAGAGTATCATGTTCTTCTCGGATATGAATTTTTTAAAACCATCAAACATGTCTTCTAATATGAGACTGGACACCATTTTTTATAATGTGGTTGCCCTGTGTGCATAGCTCACTCGTGACCACAACTATGGTCACTCTATGTTCACAATTCACTCACGACCACGACAATACAATTAAAAAAAATAAAATATTTGAAAGCTTTTAACTAGTTTTGGCACTAAAGTATTTTAACTAGCTCTGATACCATGTTGAATTTTATGATTTTTAGATCTGATAATTATTGCCTTACGATGCTACTATTATCATATAATAATTACACATTGGAAATCCCAACTGAAAATAGTAAGTAAATGTTGTATGAGATGATATATTACAATTGAGGGCCATGATATATATACTTGGGAGGAGTGCCCTTTCATTAATGGACATGTCTTTTCTTTTATTGTATTTTCATTAATTAATTATTATTAATTATTGATTATTTATATTTATACATTATATTGTAAATATATTATTTATATATTTATAATAATAATAATAATAATAATAATAATCTATTTTTAAGGTCACAACCAAGCTAGACACCTAATTGGT